>JABVXS010000617.1:0-26860 GCA_013365335.1 Madathamugadia hiepei
TATTGTCGCCTTGCCCATTTCAATTCTCCTCGAGATTTCTGCTGTTGGCTTAGCCTCATTACTTATCATTGAACCAAGTAAGTTGTACCAATTCTATTTCATCTCCATCTACATCAAAAAAGGCTTCACTGTTGTTCTCGGTTGTCATGATTTTAGTTTTGTACATGTTCAACAAGAACCCCATTTTCTCGCTTTCTGTTTTAAGAAGCCTGATTTTTAGAAGTGGAGAAGATGAGATTCTTCATGTCTTGGGGACTTGTTGCTATCAGTGTGGTATCATCAGCTTATCTTAGGTTGTTGATACGTTGTCCTTCAATTCTAATTCCTTCTCCGCGATCGTGAAATCCAGCATTCCGGATGATCTTTTCTGCGTACAGGTTGAACAAGATAGGTGAAATGATACATCCTTGTCTCACTTCACACTCTACTTTGAACCACTCGGTGTCTCCACTTCTAGCTTGCAATATCAATGATAACAAAGTGCATTGGATTACAAGGAGATTTTGCAGGAGCATTTTTACTTTGTCCTGAGTATCGCTACTTATCTCATGGATTGCAATATGTTGATTCTTTCAATATGAATGCTCACAAAGCATTACCGATAAATTTCGACTGCTCTCCGATGTGGTATTAATTCTTAGAAGAAGCATGTAACAGTCGAGATTTTTTTTTTAGTGTTTTTCTGATAAGAATCATAAAATAGGAAATGTTTGCAACAAATTTAAAAATAACTGGAAAATTGTCTAAAACTTTTAATAAGAAATACGAATTTCAGGTTCAAAAATGGAAAGCAATTAGTGAAATATTTCGCAGTTCATGCGACCTATTTAAAAAATGATCACACGTATGCAATTGATTATCGAGTAATTTCACTTTTCACACTTATTCGGGTGACAAAAGATTGGCTGCTATAAGCATTGTTATAGATTTGACAATGATGTTATCAGTAGTCCTAAACAATGAATATTATTACAGTACTACCACTTTTTGGTTTGAAACTACAAGAATTTCCGATAGTGAAAAAACAAATGAAGCATGAATTTTTTATTTATATTCAATGAAACTTATCACAAATCTCTCCATTATATGCTTTGTTATCACTGTTCATTAATGTTTAACAATACAGTGAGTTGAAATTCATGCTTCTGCTTTAAATAAATACAAAGGTGGTATGCCAGCCTAAGGACTAATAATTTTTAGCACTTCGAAATAGCTCTTGGCAGAAGATTTCGTTCCTTAAAAGTGTGGTTTGTGCTACGAAATTATGGCATCAGTGGTTTGCAGAAACACTTAAGAATGGTCCCACTCCATTTTCTTTTTTTTTCATAAGTACTAATTCTAATGGATTTCTTGATATTTCAAAATTTTTTCATATTTCATTGCTTTCTAATTTTCATCCCAAATAACACAGATGGTCGAACTGGCGCAGAACTTCGAAGCGCTCATCCAGAATGACAACTTCTTGGAGCTTTTCGTGCCGCGAAATTTAGGATTAGTCTGCTTCCGTTTGAAGGTTCGTTACCTTGCAAAACTTCGCCCGACAGTAAAACTTGCCTATTTTGCAGCAGGTAGTAAAACTCAGTGTGATTGAATTCACAACATTTGAAAAAGATGTTTTTAACATGATAGTTCACTGACAGGACTCGACAAATGAGATGAATGAAGAATTACATCGCAGAATAAACGAAGATCGCCGTATACACATGGTTGCTTCCGTTATTCACGGAGTTTATTTCCTACGTTTTGTAGTGTGCAGCTCGTTGGCTACATGTGAGGATATCAATGAAGCATATGCGATCATTCATAATATTGCTAAAGATGTACGAAGTGATCTCAAATAATAAATGAATATGTGGATGCTTATATGCTTAAGAAATATGTAAATGAACAGATGATCGAACTTTTAGCCAGCCGCCTCACAATCCACCTCAAAGTACCCATCAGGAGGAAGAATGAAACCATCATTAATTCTCTTTATACTCATTACTACCATGAAAAGACCTAAATTTTCACAACTTGTGACATTTTTGGGTCGGTTTCTTAGTTCCCAATATTGTGTTGCATCAAACGTCAACATATTAGCACTAAATGTAACCAAAACAGCTTTAACAAAAAAATTCCCAAACTTTTTCTTCAAAAGGTACATAATCTAAATGGAATATTTCTATCCATTGCCCTCTAACCTTTTGGAACTGAAGAGGTCAAAGTATTAATGAAGGAGTCAGTGCAAACAAAAGTACCTTTATCAAAATAAAAACAAAAATCCATCTCCAAAACAATTAAATCATTTTTTTCAGCAGTGCATTTATCTGATCTTCACGATTGCCGAAATCACCACCTTCAACGAAATGATTGGTTTTTTTCGTCCAGCCTCCTGACGGGTTATTCAATTTGAAAGGCCACAGGAAATTCGTAGCGCGTTTGAAATACGGACCCACATTGAAAATCTGATGCACGAGGTCTTCCATACAAATTATATCACACTTTCCTGAAAAATAATGAACAACTGTTTCCATCCTTCAACGAATTCAGGAGAATATATGGGTAAGCAGATCACTTTCCTCGGTTCTTCGCAAATAAGTAGAGAATATATTAAAACATTTCGAAAAAATTTGCAGTAAAAATGTAGATGACTAGAAAACTCACCAAGCGCACTTTCAATAATAGAATTGTCCGTGATTGGTATTCGCCGCCCATTAATTTTAGCGTAACCACGCTTGTAGATTAGATCATGGACCGTTTTCATACTAGGGTATCCCCAAGCAACGTAAGGCTCCACAATACGCAACATTTGGAGTGTAGCTTTGTTCAATTTGACAAAAACGCCATTGTTTATTTGTCGTAAACGGAAGAGTTGCAGAACCTTACGCGGCCGTGGATGCATTTGGTTGATACCACGGATTCGGATGACAAATGCGAGGCGTGCTTCATTAGGTACATAGAAGTTACCGACTTTTCTGGCTTCACGCTTCAGCTGAATTTCTTTTCGCACACGTTGCCTATACTCCTTCACATATTTTTCAGCGCGTTTGAAAATCTTAAGCTTCTTTTTTCTTGCCTTCTGAAAAATGTTTCATTTAAATGTTTGAATAGGGGGAGTAGCATATTAATGGTAAAGACTAGTAACTTGAACGCAAAAAATTTGATACATAAAAAAAGGGAGAAAACGACGCCAAAACAAACCAAAGCAAGTTTGGCCTTCCTGACATTAGCTTTGGCTCTCTGCTCTGCACGCTGCTTTCTTCGTTTAAGGACCGTCTCCGGCACTGCGGGAAGCTCCTTTTTCCTAAAAATTTTCAAAAGTATGAGCAATTTAAAATTAATCAATGTCACAAGGCATCACTTATCAAATCAGTAAAATGGTATTAAAGACACAAACAAGTTACTACAGCAAAGTGAGGACCTTGAAGGGACTATATCGGTATGACGATTTCAAAAGCAATTTCACTGCTTTATACCTTTATTTGTTTCGGAAGACCTTATGTCAAACAGTCCCAATTATCATAGTTCATTATTTCCCAGCTAAACTGTGAAATATTGAAAAGAAAATTATGGATGAGGGCAGTTATTACGAATAATCCTGCCATAAAAGAACAATGGTTAATCTCTTATCAACTGGTCTCTTCTTGTCCCTTAACATATTAGGAGCAGAAAAATACTAACTTTGTTGCTGCCTGCGTTCCCTCCATGTTAACCTGAAACCATGTGACCAATAAATTCAAGTACAACACACCAAAATCCCCCACTACAAAATCACCCTCCACTGGATGCCCCTCCTCTCATTCCCCAAAAACTAGCAGCCACGACCAACGCTTGCCACGATGCGACGATAATGAAAATTCTGATCTCAATTGTTGGAGACTTCCATTTTCCTCATTAGTTATTCGGAAAGGAGGTAAGCAGCAGTTATAGCTCACCGAAAAAATTAACACCCCAAATTCGCAACGAGACGTTTTGAGAATTTCAGACATTGACATGGATTCTCCTGCCCTTTTTCTAGAAATTTTTGATGGTCGGGTTTGGACCAATTTGCTGCAATCAAACCAAAGTAAAGAAAAACAGGTAGTATGAAGTTGTGCTTTCACATATTCGACAACAAATCCAAGTGTAGTGCCCAAAGTCTTACACTGGAAATATCTCTAATTTCTGATCGAGGAAGGGTTATTCATCGCTTTTCTCTTCTTGCTTCGAAGTGAATTTCGATCATTTTAAAAGTGCGCTCGTGAGTGGGTCTACAACAGTTTTGCCTGATTATCCGTTCGATCGATGACATCCGGAGCAGGAGGTGCATATGCTGCGATATTGGGCAGGGTTAGGTTCCGTAGCAGACATCGATGTGTGGTGGAACGGTAGTGATATTGAGACCTTACATTGCTCCTTTACAGGTCAATTTGTATTAAAGCTCGCTTTCTTAATGCATTTGAAAAAATTAAATGCTGTGGCATGAGAAATTTCTTCCATTTGCTTTTACTGAACAAAGTAAAGTTCGTCCGGTTTTTATCGTAGTACAAAGCAGTGATTACTGATTGCTTGGCAACCGTGGGGCGCTCTAACAGAGAATGTGGTCACTGTCAGTGATGTTAGAATATGCCTCTTAAGAATAACCGTACTTGTTTAGCATTTTCCTAATGTATTTTGTAAACTAACTTTCAAGTGTTAGACACCTTCCATTGCATTTGTTACTTTTTCTGCTATGTGATCTCGTTTTCAGTAGTGTCATGCAGAAAGGCCATTCTTTTCGATTTTTTGTTATCAAAAACCTTAACATCACTTTTCCCGTAGTATTGAGCTTTTTGATAAAGTTAAAGGTCTCAGACAGCCCTTCCTACAGTGAACGTGGAAACATTAAAGGTCCGCTTTCACATTATAGAAATAATCAGTTAAATCGGCCTACATCCATATTTTATTGTTCTTGTTCGAAGGCATTTCTGGGTATAAATGCATCTGTATCGCTGTACAGTGGGATTTATCATGGATTTGGAAGTTGAAGTGTTCGTTAATTTCAGGAAAAATTACGAGTTGCTTATCAAGTACCAGTTGCGTTGGTGAAGTCGTTGCCGTGAGAGTAGGAACCATATATTAAGCCTTTCCTCGAGCCTCTGTTCAACTTCTATTCGATCTTAGCCTGTTGAAAATGAAGAAAAGGGAGCACAAAGTCCGGTACAACGAGAAATTTCCGCAGGAAATTTGTTTTAACTCAATTTTTGTGTTTAGTGGTAGCAGTGGTATAGTGATCTTGTATTGTGATTGAAGTTCTTTTCATTAAAAGAATGCCAATCGGACCCATTGTATTGTTAAGCTGTAAGTACTTAGAAACCAAGAGGCATATGAACGACAGTACCTTTTTATTTGTACAGTTCTCCAGTGCACCATGTTCAAAGTTTGTAGGGAAACGAGAACATTTCGAACTCTGTCCAGATCCTTGATCATATTTCATCCTCTGGTTTCTTCCACCTTTATTATTTCTTTTTCGAAGGATAATACTAGCACTGGTTTTAACAAGAAGTTGTCAAATGCATCAATTTGAAAGATAGGACAATAAATTAATTGCGCAATCCATAATGGTTGGCTAGGATTGTATAAATATTTGTGTATACACAATCTACAAAGTTAGCTAACAAAGATTTCATGAACAATTTGCAACTTCTGAGGAACACTTTCTCACCGCATTTTCATCGTTTGCATGTAAACCATATTTGTGTCAACCATATTTGTATTTATGCTTACAGGACTCGGTATAACTATGGGTTCGCGCGATGATGAATACGACTATTTATTCAAAGGTTTCTTTTTTTCTCTCGATTTGTTTCAGGATGAGTTTGGTTTGGTTAAAAAAAAAAACAAACGGTTTCAAAATTTTGATTTGGCTGATTTGATTTAACTTATTATCCATGACCACAACACAACTATTTTTGTTGAACTTTTAGAGAAATAGCTGTACTTCGCTTGGCGAACATGAAATAGAAAATCTAGCCTCAAAACTGTTTTCGTTCAAAATCTGTATTTGGAAAATATTTCCATTGCGAGTTACCACTCAGTGCTATGTTATTGTAAGCTCGTTTACCGATCGTTTTAATTTTAGTTGTGTTGATTGGTGATTCTGGTGTTGGCAAGTCTAATTTGCTATCACGGTTTACCCGGAATGAATTTAATCTGGAATCGAAGTCAACAATAGGTGTTGAATTTGCAACAAGGAGTATACAGGTCTGTCTGATCTGATGCATTTCAAGTTCCTTTATTCTAACGGATTGGAATTTTGCTCTGCAATTTCTTTTGATCGTTCTTGACTCCAAGATACTCATAAATGGTTTAGATTTGTTCTATTGTCTTGATGGATAACAAAGCTACGTGTTCAATAATTAATTTGTTTAGCACTCGTCACTCAATATTTATTGTTGTTGTTTTTTTGGGATAACTCTAAATTTTGTTTGGCCAGTTGTGAAGCAGCTTTTCGTCAACTTAAATCTAGCATTATTAAAATTAAGCCACATTGATTTGAATAACCACGAGTAATAGAATATTTGGTATCACCCAAGCATTGAAAAGTGTCACTTAAGGTTGCGGAAATTCGCATGTTGCTGTGAAAATTTTCTTCATGTCAGTGAAAAATGCATTAGTTTCAGCATAAAACAGAATTGACAATACGCAATAATTTAAGTAATTTCACATTAGATGATTTGTAACGTAATATTATTTCGTCGATTTCCGTATTATTATCATACGTTATGAATGAAGTATATTATTATTATACATTATTTACTAGAATAAAATTCCTTGGATCATATCATTTTTATCATCTTGTTTGTGGTAAGAATCCTAAAAAACAGCGTTTTGTGTTAGGTTCGGCATTAATCCAGTCATGTGCCGTTTCATTATGTGCTTTGTTTTTTAAGTTGAACCAGTCATGAAAGTTAATCCAGTCATGTGTCATTTTATTAAATGCTGTTTTTTAAATATTTCGAGTTACAGGTCGAAGGAAAAACAGTAAAAGCTCAAATTTGGGATACAGCAGGACAGGAAAGATATCGAGCAATAACATCGGCATATTACAGAGGTGCTGTTGGTGCGCTTTTGGTATATGATATTGCTAAGCATGTCACATATGAAAATGTTGAAAGATGGCTGAAGGTCTGTATTTTTTCCTTGGAAGGGTGTATTATAACTTCTCATATGTGCTGACCCAATAGTTCGGAAAGGGTTGTATTACCTTCTTGCTTAGTTCAAAATAAAAGTAAACTGTTGTGCCAATCGAAACTTGTTCTGTCGTTATTCACAACCATTCATGAGAATGATGTGGCACAACTTTTCCAGATATTACTGTCAAAGGTAGGTCATCATATCAGTTAAAAAACTCACCCATCTTCAGGAATTACGCGACCATGCAGATCAAAATATAGTAATCATGTTGGTGGGAAACAAAAGTGATTTGCGTCACCTGCGTGCAGTACCTACAGATGAGGCGAAAGCATATGCAGAAAAAAATCAGTTGTCATTTATTGAAACTTCTGCACTCGATAGTACTAATGTGGAGGCTGCATTTACCAATATTTTGACTGAGGTAAGTCTAAAAAGAGTACCATAATATAAATTCATGGTATAACTGCAGTATATCTAAGTTAGCATGGTCAACGCGAGGATTCATTTTACAAAGCTCTTTCACCTTCATATTTTCCAACTCTGTTTCATAAAAATTATGCATGTTTGTAGATCTACAAATCAGTATCAGTGAAACACGTTGGTGGCGATAATCGGGCTGCAATATCTACACCAGGTTCGAATGGTATTTTAATCTCTCCAACAGCCGAACCCCAAACTAAAAAGCAGTGCTGTTCCAGTCTGTGACTCACATAAACCCCCTTCTTTCCCACAACCAAAAAGTGTTGAAATAGGCTTGGCGATCGTCATAGTATCCCATCATCTCTTCCTATCTTTTTTGTTTTTTTGCGGCTCTCGTTTTTACCTGGAACAGAACAGATTCACTTCTCTTTCTTATTTCTTTTTTGTTAAATGTCCATTATAATTGTAATCTTCAAAATGCTTTACAGAGGGGTCTTTTGTACTATCATTGCACGCCTGTCGGTTTGCTGTGCCGTGCTTTACAATTTTCTTTCTCTATTTCAATTTATTTTGTATATTTTAGATAAAAGCTATTGCAACACGATATAGAAAATCTGGAAAAGTCAAAGTAGCACTTTTTTTTAATTTGTAGTCTTGTAATATCGGGAAAGAAATAATTGAAGCCGTAATGTTTCATCTTGGAGTGGGTCAATTGGTCATTGCTAAAGATATTTCAGAATACATTTGCCTTAACGTTTGTCCGTTGGTTTGTTTTGTCTGATGACGTTTTTAGTGAAAATGTAATTTACAATTATTCCTGTTTTTTTTTTCTCTCTGATATTTCTTTATAAACTATATCTTTCCATATTGTATACATTGTCAATTTTTTAAACCATACATACAAAGTAACGAATTCACTACTTTTCCCAGTTCTAGAAAGGAAGTGAAGGGAGTGGAATATCAAAGATGAGGTGAATAAAGATTAGTTCGTCCATCTACCTTTCCCAGATTTTTCCTGTTTAAGCGCACACACGACGTGGGAATTCTTATGCATGTAAGCGTACCATGATAAATGAATCGACCGTAATTTGCCTTTTCATTGCTGTTCATTGGCATGTTCTCGTAACTAATGGTAGATGTCCCGAAATATGGGATCGTAAACTAAAGTTGTGAGTTTAAGTTCGGGACGTATTTCTCAGTGAACTGGTCGATTGGCATTCTCCATTAAGAACGGAAACGATCGTTTGTCGTGGTCCGTTGTGGTCTAGTGGTTAGGATTTGCGGCTCTCACCCGCAAGGCCCGGGTTCGATTCCCGGCAACGGAAAGCGGACTTTTTGTACCGGTGGTAGTGATAGTGTGTCCCATACAAGATAGTTCGTAAAAATAATCTGTAATTAATTAGCTTACTAGCTGTTATTGTTGTTGCAAATATTCTCAATCATTGTTATTATCACATTTACATCATTTGCAATTGAATTTTGTTATCAATTCCACTGATATGTCAAGTTCCTATGACCCATATCCATGTTAAGAAACAATCATTCTAATTTAAATCAACTAAATTTTCCATAGTACCAAAGTGGGAAAAGAACTAGTCCTGAATAGTATAATTTTTCTTCCGCTTTCGGCATTTTTCCCGCGATTTTTCACAGAAAACAAAAAACATCTGTGTGGCTCTGGTTTTGTTTATATTAGTAAATTGACAAATAGTTATTATCCAGTGATTCCCAACCTTATTGGAGGCAGCGAACTCCACCAGTTTCATATGCGCATTCACCGAACCCCTCTTTAGTGAAAAATAAAATATGATTTTTTTTTTAAATCACGATAATTCGGGGTGTGTTACCAGTGTTCCCTCCAGCTGAGTCTGTATGAAGCACCAAAGCAGCACATTTTTAAAAAGACAGAGATGAATAATAGGAAGCAACCAGAGCACATTTTGAAAATGTCACGAGGGAATGGGGGTAGAGCAGGGAGCGCTTTTGGCGCGCTGTCTAACTCCTATGGTTTGATCGAATCCAGGTTGGGAACTAGCGTTCTCATCGTATCTTTTGCGACATGAAAAAAAAATCACTTCGTTCCAGCGTAACTCTCCTCACCTTATTAGGTTAGTTTGTTCACTTTGCGTTCGAATTTAACAGAATAGAAATTGTGATAACTTACAAGATATCGAATAAGCCAAATAAGCTACTTTAAGCAATGAAAATATTTGTTGTAAAAATATACATTCGCGAAAGACATGGAAATACATTGCAACTTTACAATGTCAGTCGTGTAAATACTAGATAAAAACTTTACATTTTTACTTATTTAGAAGGTTGTTAATTGGGATGTGTCTTAATTCATCATAATTTATCACACTTTGTAATTGATCATGATTTCTTACACTTCATAATTCATCATTATCGCTGTCGTGAACAACAAAAAAGTTGTGAAATCATTCTGAATTACAAAGACTGCAGCTCTTTGTTAATCATAAAAATGCAACTTCTAGAATGTGATCCATGCTTCAAAAATCTTTTGTTTGGATCTATTGCATTGCTATTGCAATATTGAACTCTCTCAAACATGTTTTGCTATTTTCCATCAGAAAATTTGCAGTTATCCTTCCTCTAATACAACACCCAAAAGATCAGTATCCGATCACAGATTCCTATCTCACAAACAGGTATAATTATTGCTTCATACAAGGGATTTCTAAAAAATCTAGTAGTATTATTATTTTAAACGGAATGCTTATACATAGACATTGTAAGAATGTATTTCGGAGCCGTAGTTTTTATGCATAAGTTCGATTAATCATTTGGGATACTTCTTTTTGCAGCGCAAAAGGCATGTTGCGTAAACAACCATCAGAACGTCCCACTGCCGGACAGCTCCTGTCCGCATACTACCACTGGATGAAAAGTGTGATGTGGCATGACAGATGGCAGTGTCATAAATTGACGTACTAATTGTTCATTTTGAATGAATTGAAAAGAAATCACCACCAAATTTCTTCATACTAGGAAATAAAATTTTTCCATCGGTATATCAAATAAGTTCTCCGGTTATATTAACCTGATTTGAACGTATGTCCTGTTGTCTCCTTTCTTTATTCTGTCGAACTGAAACTGGTTTTCGATCATTTGTACAGAGCATAAGAGTTCCGCCAGTT
Source organism: Madathamugadia hiepei (assembly GCA_013365335.1). Classification (NCBI taxonomy): domain Eukaryota; kingdom Metazoa; phylum Nematoda; class Chromadorea; order Rhabditida; family Onchocercidae; genus Madathamugadia; species Madathamugadia hiepei. The sequence goes on from JABVXS010000617.1 coordinate 10,716, forward strand.
TGATACTGTTGTAGCATTTTCTTTCGTGGTCCAAATGCTTTCATGCCGATTCCCATCAAATCGGCATCATGTTACGTATTATGAAAATGTTTTAGATTAGCTGAACTAGAAAAAAATAAATTTACTCAAGCGTGTAGAAGATGGAAATTACGTTTGGAAAAAATTAAAAATTGTTGGTGATGTTCCCGACAGGCAGTATGCATCAACAAGTCCGTTATTGGCTATAGCAGTTAGCTAAATTTTTTATGATGGAAAATATGCAAAGAAAAGAAGAAACTAAAATTTATGAATCAGTGATGGATAAATATCAAGCATAAAGGGATTCTGTGTGCACCATAAATTGTCCGATTTAAAAAAAAACGGCGACCGTACTTACTGATCTCAAAATTTGGAATTTGTCAACTATTCCGAATCTTTAGAATTCCACGTCTAATATTATTGCATCATTTGCATAATGTCCAATTTAATTTATAATATTCAGGATCAAATGTTCATTATGTAAATAAATGTAAATCTCTGAGTTAAATGAACATTTAAGCTTTGATGAAATCTTGATTTCAATTCTACAATAATTTTACAATTAAAAAAAAAATTAATCAAGCAAAGTTTGCTGATGAAAATGTGGCCGCTGTTGCAGTCGTCTACGTGCAATAGCTGACATTTTACCGTTACGTTACCAACATTCTTCAAGGAAGGGATTACACTCTGGTCCCATCATTCAGCGTGATGTACTTACACGTGAGCTGTATATATATTTAGAGTGAGGTAAATATCGAGGGGTGGCATAATGAAATATTTCGGTCTCAGGACAGTTATCTTATGGTAGTGTTGAAGAAAATGGATGTCTCACGTGACAAGAAGAGACGTAACGTTCGAGTAAAATACCGTTTACGTTATATATTTATTTTTAACGAATTTAGTTTATTTGTCTTAGCTTGTCTTAGTATTTGGTTGGATCTTTTGTGACGGCAGAACGGAAGAAAATGTTTCTGCCATCCTGTTGTTTGGAAATTGATCAAGTCATTTTCTAGATTATGGGTGACGTTAGTGGCGTAACGTCAACACATAAGACGACGTCAAGATTGACTGAAGATGAAGCAATCAGTATAAATGGGGTTAGTGATTGAATTTTATCAATTGTGGTATCATTTATTTGATAATTTGTTTTTATGATATTTTAAAACCTTAGGTGTAGCAGACAATCCACGTTGATAAGATGGATCAATAAAGAGGACTTATTGATCAGTAAGGCATTTATTATCCGGAGAAATGTAATATAATGCATGAAGTTCATGACCAGGAAATTTTGTTTAAAAAAGATTTTCGAAATTTTCTTTCTGTTTACGATGTTTCATGTGCAAATTTTAGATTATTCATATTTCATTCCATTTCCGTTCTTTATTCTGGAAAACGTCCGTCCATTAAAATTTCCATACTACAACGATCGAAACAAATGGTTAAATAGAGGAAATTAGGAAAGTTTGAGATAAAATTAAAATTGAAAAGTAATGATAAAATGAGTGATCGAATTTTTCAGACAAATCGACAAAATCTTTCGCGACATCCTCAAGCAGAAATGGATACTAAGCGATCTGCTACGTATTGTATGATTTTGGAAAAGTAATGAAGATAAAAATGTTTTTGAATGAAATTTCAACGAAAACATTTTTTCCTGATTACTTTCTGCTATTTCAAATATTCACTCACGCTTATAGTCTTTTGGTGATGGTCACTCACATTTATGGTCTTTTGGTCATGGTCACTCACACTGTCTTCAGGTGATAGTCACTCATACTGTGTTTGGTGATGGCCACTCACACTGTTTTCTGGTGATAGTCACTCATACTGTCTTTTGGTGATGGTCACTCACAGTTATGTGGTGATGGTCACTCACACTCTGATAATAGTCATCCAGATCAAATTAATCATACAATGCATAATAAGGTTAAAAAATGATCTAACAAGGTTAACAAAATTCATCTAGTAAGGTTCAAAAAAAAAAGATCGAAAAAGATGCTCTACAAGTAAATGTTTGTTTATGGTCATTGGTGTCATAAAAAGAAAAGAAACGACAAAATTAAATGCTTTGATCTTAGCACTGAAAAAAGAGCGCTTAGTTTTTTTTCCAGTTTCCACATCACAATCCTACATCTTAACTTCATACCGATCGGCTGGTTCCCCATTTTTTCCTTCTTTTGAGTTATATCACGATCTCTCAGAAGCATTTATTACAACACAAGCATCAGTGCCAGTTGTGGTTGTTGTATTCAAACTTAGAAAAGGTCATAATGTTAAGATTTTATTTTCTTTAGATTTTAATGGCCGAGTAGGAGAGTAGTAATGATAAATCCACGGGATTTACGATCGTCAAGCATCGTTTCAAAAGGCACCGACGGTGTTGCGATAGTCAATACAGCGGACCAGTACGTATTAATGTCTTTATCCGTAATATTTTGTGAAAGTTTGTTTTGTGTTTTTTTTTTGAAGTAATTATGGGTCTTCTCAACTGGCGGTAAGCCTCATTTGAGCGATTTTGTTGACTTTATTTCACCGGATCAAAGACATCGCCGTGTTTTGTATGTCAGAACTAATCCGTACTCTTTCCATTCATTGCTTACCTTATTCTATCACTGAATTTTGTTTAGGTTCTGAATTTTGATTTGACTTTTGCTTTCATTGTAGTCTTTTTCTGGCGCAATGGCTCTTCATTTTTCAGCCTTAACGAGACAATGTGGAATGTGCATGGCTTATGACATAAATTACATCTACGTTGTCGGTGGTTTCTTTATTTGGGGCAGAGAAAATCTGGCAGAGGTCTGTTGCACGTAAAACTATAAACTAAGGAAGCTGGGGATTGAATCCACTAGAAAATAATGAATTCTTTTTTTGTTGTTGCTGTGGTGGGCTAGTTTCAAATTCTTCATCATCTTCTTCTGTTAGCGTTTGTCGCACTGAGATGCGGGGTCCGCTACTTTGGAGCGTTGTCTATATACGTCTCGCGTTGTCTCCATATGTCGTCGTGTATCGGTTATCAAGATAAATGAAGCGTTTGTAAAATCAAAATATTTTGCACTGAAAAATAAATTCTTAAAGAGTGAATTAAGAGGAATGAAACACTGTAATCAATGAAAATCAAATGAAAAATACGACCAAAATGAACCAATTTTATGGTGACCCTGTTTCAAAACGATTCAATTATTCAACATTCTTTTTTATCCCTCCCCCTCTCCTGTAAATAAATCATTTATGTTATCGTTTTGATAAAAACTGTATTATACGAAATTCCCGAATTCCACCCATTATTTTCTATAAGTTGCATTTTCCATACACACACACACGTTTTTTTGTTGTATTTTGTCAACAAAACCAAGTAGGACATCATTACGTCATTTAAAAGTATAATTTACAGTTGGCTTGATCTGCCAGTCGGTTGTACCACTGTTTTCAGAATACCTGGGAATATGGTTCTGAAGAGGGGAATCAGTAAACATCGTAGATACTCCAGTATGAGAGGATGACTTCTTGAAAACAAAATCAACATGAGATTTTGTCTTTCTTTCGAGAATACGGTGAAAAGCTTTCAACTAACGAAAGTGGAGAAAATGATTCAAAAGTCTCATCAAACAATTTGCTTAATGCGGAAAATTGTTCGGTGAGAAGCTGAAGTTGCATTATCCGACAGAATGGGCTAACGGAGAGTACTTCCGGAATTTGCTCCGGAATCGATTTTTTCCAAGGGCCGTATTAAATCAGTCATTTTTCCTTGTTGAATGCATTTAAATAAGTGATGATATTATTTTGATTTCAAATGAACTTACAGTAGTCTGTTTGTTATAAGTTAGATGAAAAAAAAGTCAAACGTCTATCCATGGAAATATACTTTCGATTCAAACTCGGGTGATTTGATTACTTCCGGATTTTGCATGAAATCAGCAGTTTAAATGAATTAACAATTAAAGCAGTAGATGTTCCAACTACCGTTGCCAGGTTGGAGACGTAAGTGAAAGTTTAGGTTCGGTATATATATATATATCTAGCTGATTTCTGCTATTAATTAGTGTGAAACAGAAATGGAAAAATGGGATTAATTGAATGCCATTCATTCGTCAGTTTCACGGCTGAGATTTTTGTGTGATAGCTGACGTTCGGGTACATCCCCTTCATCTATTGCCGATTATCTCACAACGAGGATCACCACCACAGTGACGAATGGGCTGACAATAACCAGCTCATATTTTCACAGAAATAAAATTTGACACAGAAGGAGAGAAAGGGAGAGAGAGAGAAAGAGAAAGATTTTCGAAATTCCTTCAAAAATTGTATTTATAAACGAAAAGGAAAAGACATGAAAACAATTTGATAAGATGCTCTGACAACTTCGCCAAATCTCTGTTCTGAGACCTCCGTTAGTTTAACGAATCTGAACTACCATAATAGTAGTATTCCTCTTGCAGCCTTCTTGGTATGTCTCCAGAAACTTTGTTAGTCTGTCTGTCTGTCAGCCAAATTATGCATTACTTGCAGTTAACATTGTACTCAACCTGGTGTTGTCATCGTCACCATCATCGTCGTCATCATCAACAACAACAACAACATCAGTGGACAGAAGGAGCTGTAACTGCTGCACTACCACCTCCCGCAGAAGTATTGTTGTCATGCGATTGTTACTGAACGCTTGTGTCGGACTGATTATCCTATCACTTCCAATTGCTTCCTCTCAGGAAACAACTGCAGAATCAGAGGGAAATGCCGGATCGTCATCGACATGCAATACTAACGAATTCTTCGATGGGAAAACATGTAAATGCGCTCCTGGGTAAGTTTCCGCTCGTTCGCGAGGAAAAATTAAAGAACAGTTACTGTTGGAATGATAACCATCAGGTTGGTGATGCTAACAGTACAGCATTTCAGTGCATTCTAATCTTCACACATGTATCCAGGATATCTCAATCCTTACTAAACTTCTTCATCATCCATATGTCGCTGTATCCTTCTCATCTAAAACTCTGTGACATTGGATTCGGGCCATTCATTCTGATTAAACTAATAGCACGCCTTGCAGATGTCACACTTGCACCTCAAGCACTATTATCATCACTACTACCGCCACCGTAGTTCTTACTATATCATTGCCATTATCATCCTTATCACTATTATTATTGTTGTTAGAACTTCTTTGGCAAAGCACTGCTGCTACATTGCTGTGTTCATTCTCCAGTCGCTTACATAATGCAATCTATGAAGCTTCAACCTTTCATTACCTTTTACCAATACATTTGAAAAAATTTAGAACTTATTTTCCAACGGTAATTTCCATCATTTTTGTCGTTTAGCAACTGAACTCGTCGCTTGCTTAATCTTTTTTAATTTATCATTTTCATTTCGCTTCATTAAAAATTTAAAATTGCCGAAAGGATTGTTTTGGTTATTCAAATTGCAAGGAGACGATTGTTACTTCAAAAAATCATTTAATTTTATTCAGGACAGCGGGAAATTTTTTCACTTGCAAGCTTTTCAATATTCATGCTGGAAAGGTTGTCAGTTTCGAAATGTCCTTTCATATTTTCAAACTTCTCCCATAAAAATGACTACGCCAAGTGCAACATGAAAATAAATATTTCTGGATTTTCTGGAATCGTAAACTTCCAATCCTTTTTAAGAAATGAAGAAGTAAGGAAGGAATTTCAGTTCCTTGATGATCCGTAAATTTCACATTCAGTATTGCGCAGGGTATTGAGAAATCAAACTTTTCATTGATTCTGAACTGGCAGGTAGAATAATCTGTAAAAATGATCTTCATCAAAAAGTGTTTCGAAGCATTATTTTGAATTAAGAAACTTTAAATAAATTTTTTTTTTTTTTTTTTGAAATTAATTCTGAAGAGAATTTTCACCTCAGCAAACATGTTTGTTAAAAATATCGAGTTTTTTTTTTTTTTTAAATGTTTTCGTAGAACTGGCTTGCTCACATTTTTGCTTGCTTCAGAACTGATGATATTTACTCTCTTTCAGGTAGCAAAACAAGGCAAGAAGTGAAACGCTTCGCTCTGTGAAAAAATATTTTAAATCAAAATGATAAGAATCAGTTAATTTGTTCACAACGCATTTAATCTAAAAAAATGTTTGGTTACTTTTAAATTAAAAAATTTCATATTAAACGACAACTTTATAAGCTTCATTAGAATTGATGGATCCAAATTTGGCTAAGGCTTGATAAATTTTGATGATATGAATTTGAGCACGGAAATTTTAAGCATTTGATATTTCATTAAGAATAGTGTGTGGTCCTGGAATGAATCGTGGTAAAACCAAACGAGTCTGAAATTGTGTAGTTTGTGAAATTGTGCGAAATTGATAGATATAGGCTCTAGGGTTGAATCATTCGGCAAAATTTCTCTGTTTTTTTTTTTTTTTGTTTTTTTCAAATTATAGGAAGTAATTCGAAGTGGCTTTTGTAATGTGATATCTCGCCATCACATGAACAAGTTTCTCGTCCCCTTTGAGGCAGAAGATCGATCCATTCACTTCGTTGTTTGCTCATTAAAACAGAACACTGATATTTTTCATTTAATTTAACAAACCGATTTTGTGTAAAGTCAAAGATCAGTTGGTGTAGATGAGAAGAGAGGGTGAAAAAGGATGAAAAAAAAAATTTTTTTGAAGGTTTGGGGGAAGCTGTTGTGAAATGTTTTTCTTACCACATGCTTCCTTCAACTGGTTCCCTGAATACTGATCCTTTCTCTTCTCCATGACTGTCGCAATCGACAAAGTAGATCAGCATTTGAGGAGCTGAAGAGAATTTCCTTTCATAATGTATTATTTCTGGCATGTCACCAATTGTCAACTGCAATATTTTCATCTGAGCAATTAAGCTTTTTCAATATTTATGAAGGTTTGTGGACTTTTACCTCCACAACAACTGTCAAAGCAGTATTACAATGTTATCCTCTGCCATCCTTCCAATTTCACCAAGCATCATTGTATCCATCCCAGTATCCTTGTATCATTTCAAGCAAGAATTTTGATTGATTTGCATTAAAACCAAGAAGATTCTTCCACAGATACTCAACTGATCATTGTTCTTCATCATCCTTTCACAACAGCACAATAAGGAATGCAAATGCAGGATTAACATATGCAACGGATAATTTAGGTGTGAAAGTGAGAAATTTGAAAAAAGAAAAATTAATAAAAAAAACAAAAAAAAAACTTTTTATTGAATGGAAGATGAAATAATAAAGGATCAATGAGTTCATTTTCAGGTACTTCATGCTATCGAATAAAGAATCAAAGCAGCGATGCGAAGTTGAATGTGAAAAAGTTTATTTCTCGTTCTTCACCTATGGTGAATGTACCGGTGATATTTACAAACGATTACCGATGAGTGTACGACCTCAGTGTAATTTACGGTACCGTTCTTCTTCCATCAAATCGATTTATCACCTTAACTTCACCTGAAATGATAGTTCCACTATTTTCAATTATTACCAGGCAATCTAAATCCATACCATAATCGTTCTTTCTTGCAATTAAAAGTTATGTTGCATACCTGATATGAATCAATTGAGAAAACGAGTTCAAAGTTCAAAAGGTCAAATGCAGCGTGGTGGTGGTGGTAGACATTTGTCAATTTAACGATTACATCCTTGCAAATCATTCTGCCTGATGAGTCAGGCAGTAAATACGTCATTTGCTTTTGCGGTTCAGGTAGTAGCAGTGGTCAGATACTAAAACACAAATTAGTGATATTCTTTTCATTGTGCCGACACTTTTCCGAAAGGAGTTTACTGACTCTGATAAGCTTGATAAGCATTACTGATATCATACCACTGAAGCTGTGGAGTTGAAATGAGAGGAATGATGCAGATGATGAACATTCGGCACTATTATACCTGAGGTGTAAGACTGAAATGCATGCTGCAAGTAGACGACATTGTAATTGCTCAAAACAGAGAAAGAGCAATCGCAACAAAAGAAATTCCACCTGAATATTTCCAAGATATATTCGTGTTTTGCTTTGGCCATTTGGATTGATGGGCTTTGTGACATGTGACAGTTAAGATATGGTTTGAATGGTGCAATAATCCAAGATTAGCAAATTCATTATCAATCAGAAAATGACTTTGAAGATTTTACAAATTCAAAAATTCGATTCTTATCCGCATATAATGCTTTTATTGATGGATGAAATAATTTGACCTTTGAGGTGTATTGTTAAATAGTGCATCCGCAGGTAAGTGGCATGTTCTAACTTCCTTCCTTCACCCAACGGGACGGATACATTTGCCAGTTCATTTTTTCAGGTTTTCAAAACAGATCAGTAATGAATTGTTTTGCAGATGTGTTTTGAGGCTTCGTACGTTAACAACCATTGGTATATTCCTTACAGTTGCTGCAGCACTTGCCACTCTTACCTGTACCATACCTCTGTGTATCACCACCTGTATGTCGTGCTTGAATTCACGGAAGGTTCGTTCCTTTCTCCTCTTTTTCAAAAAAAAAAAATTTTTTTTTGTAAGCAAAATCACTAAATCAACAATTTACAATTGATTTAATTGTCTCGTATTATCTTCCGGTAACGACGATCTGAAGTATTTGCGACAAATTATCTTATACCTATACCCCTTCTTGTCCCAATTTTTTTTTTTAATTTTCACCAATTTTAAAGACCAAATCACCTTTTTTATTTTGTTATTGTGCAGCATTTGTTTTTAAACTTTACCATTTCCAATAATTTTATTTTTATCTTTGCAAATGTCTAACCATCATCACTGCTCGAGAATTTTGCATTTAATTTAAGCGGAATTCACCCGTCCATCCATCCATCCATCCATTTATGTTTCCGTTTGAATTTTTCCAAGAGAAGTGAACAGGAAAGTGGAACACATAACTCAGGAAGTTTTCCGACCGACCATTTCCTCTCCCTTTACTGAATTTTATTTTACCCAAAAATGTTGCACTACAACATTTCGAAATGTTTTTCATGGAATTAATTTCACAATGTTTGACGTTGTTGAAATTGCGCGATATTGTCAAACAAAATTTGCATCACATTTTTGCACTTTTTTGAAATCACCAATCACCACTGAATTGGGTTCGGCTTCGTACTGTATCTGATCACTTGTCGTGAGTCTAATACTTCATAATACTTCACGGCAATCTTACCATATCACCTGGAATATGAATACCACAACGATTCTGAATGGTCGCTTTTCTTTTTCAAATCACTGTTGAACTTTCGCTGTTACAAATTTAGAAGAATGAATTTGGAATGGCTCTCTCTGTTTGTTCACCTTTCCGAACTAAGAGAAATTCAATTACTTCCATGCATTCAACGATCATTCTCTTTCTCACCTTTGCACTTTCGCCGCGAACAAACAAACATTTCAGTTTACTTGAAGCTTTTGAAATTCAATAATAGCCGTTCATTTACATGTTTCCATTTTGAAAACTAATTTTAATGTTTAATTTACCCACAATAGCAGTAAGAGAGTAAGACTTAAGGAGAACATAGGAGAGAGAGAGAGCGAGAGAAGAAGAGTGGAGAGAATGAAATATACGTCTTTCTCGTTCCCTTCTTTTAGCTTTACTTAATTAAAGGAAATTTTCATGTTATTTTTGGGCAAATCCCCAGAAAATTTCAAAGTTTACATTTAAGCGCAAAATGAGAAGGCAATAATTCCCTAATAAATCCAACCTTTGCATGTTTGTCTCAAGAAGTACTTAATTCAATTCAATTCAATTTCTGTTATTCCACACAATTTCAGACTAGAAAGACAGCTGAACGAGTTTTTACTGAAGCTCAAAATCAGCCATACAAAGATCAGCAACTTCAAAATCTTCAATACAGTCCATATGGCTATTGGCCCTACTTCGGGCGAACCTGAGACGATGGTCCAGTGGAGTAGTTTTTTGCAATGAAATTTGATGATGTATTATGTGTACTGTAATTAATGCAGCAATGCTAAAGTAATATGCCCTACTTCATCTATCACCTCAATCCTAGCAATATAGCAATATATCACTGATAGACTGATTGTAAAGGAATATAGACCGCATTGCTTTAGCACCACCTGCTACTGTTCAAACCTGGTCAAACTTCATGTAAACATTTTCTGGCTCTGTTGGTGTATCAAAATTGAGTGAAATGCTGGCCAAATACTCTAATTAAATGTTTTCCCACATTTATTACTTTTGAAATTTGTAAAGACAATTGGAGAATTGTTCATTTACCAAATCAAATAAATAATTTTCATTCATAACCCATACGTTCAATTACTGTCTTCAATTGCAATGATCGAATCAGGTGGCTGCTTTCATCAAATATTTTCTTGAAATTTCAGACGAAATAATTTGAAACAGTTAAACAATAGTTATTGTGGTCTGACTTTAGCACCTCAATTTCTGTGCAAATAATTTATAAATATGCTAAACTGTTAGCCTACTAGTACAAACAAACAGTTTTACAAGTTGGTGAATTTAAAAAAATCGTATGGAAAATGAAAATGGTTGATCAGATCAGTTTCATTTAGCTTACTATTTTCACGTCGCAATTGAAATTCTTCAAGCGCAAACTAAAAATCACCTTCGTTTTGCTCACGTAACACGTGTTGTGGATTCTCGGCGGATCAGTTATCGCAGACGTTGTTGCTTGTTGTGCGAAAGCTCGAACTTGGGTTATAAACCTTTATTCAAATGCAAAAATAAACTAAAAACGCGTTAGAATACAAAAAAAAATAGAAAGTATAGAATGAAAAGGAATAATAAATCAAAAGTAGTTGTGAAGCGATTGTCGTTGTTGGAGTAGTGGTGAAGATTGTCGTCGACCTCAGTTGTGAAGCGATTGTCGTTGTTGGATTAGTGGTGAAGATTGTGGTCGACCTCAGTTGTGAAGCAATTGTCGTTGTTGGATTAGTGGTGAAGATTGTGGTCGACCTCAGTTGTGAAGAGATTGTCGTTGTTGGAGCGGTGGTGGAGATTGTCGTCGACCTCAGTTGTGAAGCGATTGTCGTTGTTGGATTAGTGGTGAAGATTGTGGTCGACCCCAGTTGTGAAGCGATTGTCGTTGTTGGATTAGTGGTGGCGATTGTCGTCGGCCTCAGTTGTGAAGCGTTTGTCGTTGTTGGAGCGGTGGTGGAGAATGTCGTCGATCTCAGTTGTGAACTAATTGAAAGTATATCACATCGAGGAATAATTTAAGCTTATATAAAAAAATTTTTTTTTTTGGCTTGGGCCAATGAGATCGCAACACATTTGATATCGTTCATATTGTCTACTGATGTTCCGTCTGAATTGGGTCATATGCTTGATCGTCGTCCGTTGTATCTGGTTCTTCTATTCCCATAAGTTGCAAATTCCAAAGCTGATTAACGTCTGGTGAACTACGTTCAGTGGTTCTGCAGACAAATGATGTGTCCTTTTTTGTCTCCCTTGGATTGTTGTTGCTGATTTGACCACAACCTGCTATTATTGGTCCTACTTTTGTATCCAAGAGGTAGAATCCTGAGGCCATTCGTTTATTTGGTTCTATGAAGTTGAAAAAGTAATTAGCTCCAATGAGTAAGTCAGGTTTTTTCCATTCGCATTGAGGTTCATTCAGCTGTTCGAAATTGATTTTGGTGAGATCGGCTACTTGCATTTTGTTGGTGAGATGGTCAATTGTATTGACTTCCATCTTCATTGTGTCGTTGTTGTTTAGCATGATACCGATTACTGTCTTCATTGTTTGCAAGGTTTTCGGCACTTCATTACCGAAACCAGCAATGTTGAGGTTCTCATTCTTCCCTCCAATTCGTAGTTGATCTGCCAAGTTTTTGGATATGAATGACAGCTGAGAACCTACTTCGAAAAGTGCAAATACTTTGGCCTTGATATTAGGGTTTCTTAGATTTACCACTGTTATTTCTCGGCAGAGTAGTAGGACATTGCTTCTCGTTTGAATGTTGCAATCTGCCACAGCGTTGTTCATCGTTACCGCGTCTTCCTGGTTTTGTTCCGCATTTGCAACTGTCGTTGGTTTACTTTGCTGTGACTGTTCTCTTCTTTGATGAGCATTACATAAGGCAGAATTGTGGTTGTTCTTGCAATGAAAACAACGTTTTGGCCTTACTTTGCAGTTCGTAAAGTCATGTCCCACTTTCAAGCAGTTTTGACAAGCCTTTAGAGTCGCTAATCGTGCGAGTCGTTCTTTTGACGTTGCATATCTCCGGCAATCGTCGTCCCAGTGATCTCTGTTGCAAAATGCGCAAAGTCTTGATCTTGTGCTGTTTGACTTGGACTGCTTGATCGTAGCCAAAGCAGGCGTCTGTCCTGTGCCATTACGTGAGTTTTGATTCCACTTGGATTCGATTGATCTTCGTCGATTCCCACTGCTTGAGGCTTGGGTTCTCATTTCTTTGTTCTCGTATTTTCTTGCTTCCTCTGGATTAGCAGGTTTAATTCGTCTCACGCGATCATTTCGTTGGACTAGTTGTTTTAGGAAGCTCCTCAGCTTTGCAACTGACCAGTCTTCTTGTGCCTTTTGTTGGTATATCTTAACTAGAATCCATCTTGGTAATTTGCTTTCGATAATGGCTTCGATGCTTGATTTTTCCAGGTTCTCGTCTATGGCTTCTAATTTTCGAAGTGCTCGTTCCAGCGTTTCAACAATTGATTTCCAATCTCTTCCATTTCCTTTGATAGAATACAATTCGTTGTAAACTAAACATTTTATCGTTCCTGCGTTTCCAAATTTCCGGGTTAGGATTTCTCTAACAACTTGGTAATTTTTAGGGATGATGTCATACCCTTTCACCGCGAGTAGGGCTTCTCCTTTGAGAAACGATATCAGGTAGTTGAGCTTTTGGATGTCGGATATGGGCTGAGAATGCACGGCTGCGTCAAACCCGCCCCAAAATTGGGGCCATTGTTTGGGGTCTCCATTGAACGTTGGGAGTAGTTGTCGTAAATTTACTGTTTGCAGAGATGTTTGGAATGACTCCCTTTGTTGAATTGGATCATCACTTACTTCTGTTAATTTATGTTCTTGCTGAATTAGTGTTTGCTCTGAGCAGGCACCGTTCCTCGGTGTTCGTTCCATTAACCGTTGCAACTGTCGCATCGCTGTTTGAGTGCTTTCGATGCATATGGTAAGTTTTATTTTGGCTGTTCGAGCTTCTTCGATTAAGCTCAAAACTCCTGGTTCGTCTTCAGTCATTGTAGCATATCGTTGATTTTCCTCCTCACGTTGATTGGGTGGTATTTTCTGTAGGAAATCAAGCCATCTTTCGTTGATTCGTTCCATTGTCGCAATGTGTTGTTCCACTTGTAGTAGTTTTTCGTTGAAATTCATTTCTTGCTTTTCGTATTCCTCGTATTGTTCTTCCTCCGACAATTGAGCATCCGGTTTGTTGATTTTCAGTTCTCTAATCTCGTCAAGCGCCTTGATGAATCTCTTTTTTGTGAGAATAGCGCTTAAAACTATGTTGATGGACATTGTTGTTGGTTGTGGATTTCTTCCCGGCTCGTGTCACCAAATTTGTTGTAAGTTGTCGGTGGATTGGATAGCGCAGATATCGTTGTTTGTTGCGGGAAAGCTCACACTTTATTCGTGTAAGATAATAAACTACAAACGCGTTAGAAATACGAATACGAAAAAAAAATAAAAGAGGTAATAATAACAAGTCCAAAGTGATTGTTGAGGAAGTAGTAGTCGAAGTCCGAGCGGTAGAGATAGTCGATTCCAGAATTGAACTGGTAAAACACTAATCCGGAGTTACAATGGCTAGGGTTTATATACACATCATTCCATTGACGTGGGCCAATCAGATCGCGATGCATCATACTTGACCAGTTGACGGGCAGAAGTATATCATAAATTTGACATTGTGGCGCCTGGTGACCTTGACAGGAGCACAACATAAATTCGACATTGTGGCGCCATTTTAACCCTTGTACTCAAACTTCGCCATTTTAGCGAAAACACACACCTTTCATCAATATTATTTTTTCCTGAAATTTTTTTTTTTTCAAAGAATGAAATGATCATACGATGCATCCGTTATTATGCTGTATTTTAAATTAAATTTTTGGTTTATGCATCCGTTGAAATTCCGGGTTTATTTCCTTGTGGTATTTGGTTGAAGTAAACGGAAGTACATATCACCAAATGAGTATGAGATTAGGAGGAAGTGAAATTGATGAAAATTGAAAGGTTTTTTTTCTTCTTTCAACTGAACCATGAATGGCTCATTACAAACATCTTCTGTTTTTTTTTTTTGTTTGGAATATAGAAGTTGGAATATAGAAGTGGAGAAGGATGTTGCTTGGTGAATTAAACCACCTGTTTAAGTGATTTTTATTCAACACTGTTGATGGTAAACGAAATATACTTCATTATTCTCACACCTCTTTGTGATTCATTCAATTATCATTAGTAATGCTCAAATATTTGCGGACAATTTTGCCTAACCTTAATTATCTCATTAACCATTGAATTAAAATTTCATACTTGGGATTTCATCAAATGTTTGTTCATGAAATGAACGAGCAGAATTTCATTTTCATTGTCATATGAAGTTCAAAGGTTCTCGTGTTAATGTTGAAAAGTTTTTTTGGTTGAATAATAAGGAAAAATATGATAATAACCAATGCATTCAATACATCGGCGTTTTTTAAATAGAATAATCAGTTTCATTGATTTAATTATCACATTTTCCTTGTCATATTTGATACATTTTGTCTCACTGTTAATTAATAATGATCACTTTGTGATGGTCACATTTAGAGGAAAATTTGATAATTAATCAATGAAACTGATTTTTTTGTCATATTTTTTTTTTTTGTTGTTTTTTTCTTAGCGTTTATTCCGCTTGATTGCAGGGTCCGCTTTTGCGGAGCATTGTCTTCATACGCCCGGCTCCATAGATGCAAGTTGTTGTTGTTGTTGTTCTGTTCCATTTCCCTTGTTACGGTGTTTTTGGGACTTAGGGCGATTAAGTGATTTCTTGTTGTACTTCTTTGCCCATTTCATCCAGGTGGCGTAGAATTCTTCTTTCATACGGCCAATGTCGGAGATTGTTGAGCCAAGCTATTTGAAACTGTTACATCTCATTCTTCTGTGCGACTATCGTTGCCCTAACGACCCATCGCTAGGGTGTATCGTCGGTGATAACATATCTGGGGATCGAAGTGTATCAGTCTCTCCACATGCGGATTAATCCCGTACAATGTGAATCCGCTATTTAGAGGGAATTTAAATTATTGCTGCGAATTTTTGAACAGTGATCACTCCAATATTCTGACTTTGACATTACTATAACTCAGCTGGTAACAACGATTACGTGTGAATATGAAGAATGGACCAACAGAGTTCCTCTGTTTGTTCAGATATTTGATTGAAAGATGATTCTACCACGAAATTTCTCCTTTCCTCCCTTCCTCCCTTTCTCTCTCCCTCTCTCTTTCTCTTTCATTTAAATTTACCTTTCGTTTACCAAAAGGAATCCTAGTATTCTCTGTATGCTAAAATTAGATAACTGTTTTGCTTAGTAGTAATTTCATGCCAAACCTTTAATTAACGTTTAATTAAGTCGGAACTGTGAACAAGAAATATGTCATAAGCAATCATTGCTTATTGAAATATTTGTGGTATCTCCAGCATTCCTACAACTCAACCATTTACTTCATATTGCTAAATGAAATCGGTCGATGTTCCGGATGGTGACTTAATTATCTCATTATGCGTTGTACAGAGTTAGTACTTCCGTCAGTTGTCAATGTTAGTCTAGCCTATGCCAACGTTGGTATGAGAGAATTACATTATTTTTTTACTTCGAATCAATTCCTTTAAAACTTCTAGTAATTTGATTTTCCTCCTTCTCATACAATTGGAAAGCTCAAGTCAGAAAGTTTCCAAGGATTTAAAAAAATCGATAATGCTAAAAGCAAAACAGTTTTGTTCTTCCAATTAATCGATAACTTTACAACGGTGAATTTAATTTCAAATTTCTGTTTCAAAGCATTCGATTTAATTTAATTTAATTTTTAATAAGTAATAATGGAATCAAAAGAACCAACAGTTCAATACTGAATGATATTCAGCCTACAATATCGCTGGAGTCCAAAATCACAAAGCTGGAGCTGGCGTACTTCGGGCATATCATCAGA
>JABVXS010000618.1:0-26844 GCA_013365335.1 Madathamugadia hiepei
CATCTCCTACTTCCCATCTTATAAAATTGAATGGACTAAATTGGTTTAGAAGACGGAGTTATTCTTACGCTTCCTCTAGCACACATAAATAGTACACACATACACGTACATACACGTCACTCTATAGGCACGTAAAGACCTGGAAACTCAGTCTGTCCCATGTACATTTTATTATACTGGCTTTCCGCATAATTCTCAAAATACAAAATATCAAGTTTCTCATATCGATAATATTTATTTTCTGATTTCACAGACGAGCACAGACACGTACACATACACATGCATACATTCATAAATAGACGGACAGACAGACAGACACACATACATATATATTCATTGCTTTTATAAGTAAGCTCATTCTTCTCCTTTATCCTCACACCCTTTCATCCCACTTATTTCAATCTTCCCGAGTTATCTTTTCACTCATTCAAATCAGTCCATAAGGTTTGTAAGTTAACACTAGAAATATTTTTGCAAATTCATTGATAAATAATCCTAGAATTTCAGGTTTCTTTAATTTAATTTAGTAAATTCAAGGAAATTATCCGGAAAGTTCGAAGTGTTTTTGAACTGAATTTAGAATTGCACTGAGCTGAATTAGAACTGAACTGAGCTGAATTAGAACTGAATTGAGCTGAATTAGAACTGAATTTGAGCTGAATTAGAACTGAATTTGAGCTGAATTAGAACTGAATTTGAGCTGAATCAAGCTCAATTAGAATTGTTTAACTCTACTCTCACTCTCGCTCTCTCTCTGTTCACTCTTTCTTACCAGCTCTCTCTCCCTCTCTCTTTCCTACGTATTCCCTTCTATCTTTAATTTCCTAAATTGAACTTATCGTCTTTCGAACAAAAAAATATTCAGACCTATTTTACAGCTAGCAAGTCTTTGTTGGGCTTATTTAAATTCATTTAAAAAAATTTCAATTTTTTATTCTTTTTCTTCTTTATTTCCCATTTTCAATTTCAGTTTAACTTTTTTTTGCCTTTCCTTCCTCTTTTTTGGAACAAAATGAACTCTTTTCTGTCTTAATTTCTTCAAATTTCCTTTTCAATTTTCTCAAAAATTTCTTCCCTTTCATTTCGTTTTTTTTAATATTCGAGAAATGCTTGTTCGCTTGTTTTGTTGCTAAAAAGGAAATAAATTTAATTTTTATTTCTAAATTTGATAGAACGTACGAAAAATTTTGCTAATTTCAATTTCATCGCAATAATATGTTTAGAGTGATTTTGATTTTTTAATTCAATTTTATTATTTTCAAAAGTGAATTTTTTGTTAGTAATATTTGATTTAAAAAATAAAAGTAAAACGAATTAAACGGTAGTAATAATTATTTTTGAAAATATCAATATCTCTACTATTCTTGTTTTTCAAAATACATTTCATAGCATTTGAAATTAAGAAGTTTTAATAATCAAACTTAATTTTTGCCTTTCAATTTTAATTTCAGACCTGTGCTGTGTCTATATGTTGTCAATGGCAATTACATACACAACAATTTCTCATTTCGATATTTTTCAATAGCAAAGCTGAACGAAGAAAATTTTTCATTCATTCATACAGCAGCTTAATGAAGAAAGTTAAAATACTTTCAAATTTGAGATTTTAATTGAATTTTTAATTTTTAAATCCGTTTTCTGACATATTTTACTGCTGCTTGATAAATGTTTTCATTTGTTTAGTATGTTTTGAAGAAATAACTCGGAAAGGGCGGAAAATGAAGTCGACAAATTTTTTGTTTCAACAAAAGAGAGAGAAAGAAAGATAGGAAGAAGCAGGGAGAATGAGCAATGAAGCGAGTTGATAATAACCACCAAATTATTCTATTAAACTATGTAAAACTATTTTAGTTCTTTTTTAACTTTTGATTTTCAAAAATTCCATTTGTTGTTTTAAATTAATTTAACAAATTCATTGGAAGATTTGTCTTCGTTCAGTGTTTTTAATCGGAAAAAGTTAAATTTATTTTGTTTCTTTCATTCCTTGCAAAAAACATTAAAACAGAAAAAATATCATTCAAAACTATTCTTCCTCTCTCTCTCCCTTTCTCTCTCTCTCTCTTTCTCTCAAAGTTTGTGTGTTCATTTTAAGAAACTTCGCTTAAAACTTTAATTTTTCCTTTTCCGAAGAAAATTTACATACATAAATTTTTCTTATTGACACAACGATATGCTTTTCTCGTTGAAATTTTTAAATTTGCAAAGGGAAAAAATTAATTCAATTTTTTCTGTATTCGCAAAAATTTTTATGCAAAGAGTGTTTCATTTGCTTTAATTAAAGAGCAACAAGGCCTTATACTTTCGCTTGGGCCTATATGCTTTGCAATTTTCAGGTATTTCTGATTAGCTAGCTATATTTCGCTAATGAAATTATCGATGAATCATCGAATGTCACTGGAATGACCATCACATGGGACAAAGGTCAACATGGAGGTCTGCATTGTAGCAATACGGTAGTGGCATTACTCGAATGTTTGGATATTTCAAATCGATGTTAGTTTATTTTAATATTATTCTATAAATTTGTAATTTCTATTTTTATACAAAAAATGTTTCGATATCAATTACGCTTAATTATACAACAGTATTATAGTGTAATTAGCGATTTCTCCGAACTCTGTTAATTCATTCGATTCAAATTTTTTGGAATGAAATCTCCTCAGTGAATAAATCGAAAATTAAAATTTGGTTGGAATGAATGAACGTAGCGAGTAATGCGGACATTCATTGAATACTCGTCGTTCTAGTTCCATCCGTCGTGAATTGTGGTAAAAACTGTTAAGCTACGGTAATTTCTTGTTTCGTTCATAGTGATCTATTTATTACACCACAGTCATTAATTATGTGTTGTTTGTAAACCACAGTACAACCTTATTAGCTACCTGCATATTAAATATAATCTCATTAAATATTTGTTAATTACAGTCCCGTTAACTATCCTTGAATCACAGTGTGGTGCAAAAACTACAGTACGATCTCATTAACGTATGTAAATTGCAATATACCCTCATAACTGTGCTTAAATTACGTCATCAACTTCGGGGAACTACAGTAGCCACCCATTAACTGTGTGTAAATTACAGTACATCCTCGTTAACTATCTGTAAATTAGGGCATAGTCGTTTGCACCAACTTTGGTAAAGTTTCAAAATACTTTGAGAAAGCACTTAAATTTTACAATTCAAATTTATCATCACTTTTTCTAGGTAATAAGGATACAGCAATTGCAGTATTATTTGCCTACAATATAGCGGCAATTACTACACCTACTGCTTATTTGTCCAGTTATCAAAATGTGAACAGTGATTACGGTAGCAATCGAACGATGACATCCTGTACGTTGCTACCACTGAACATATTGTCCCACGATATTTATGAGCACTGTCCTTTGGTTCTCGAGATTGTCAATAATCAGTGCTTACTCTCCAGATTATAAGTAGTGAATGCTTTGAAATAGCTTGGGTTAGGCTGAACATTTTCTTCAGATTATCTTGATGATTTTCCAGGTCCTACACATGACCTTGCAACAGCATCACCTGTGACATCTTCCGGATCCGTTCAGACAAATGTTTCAGCCGTACAGTTTGATTCGCATGCCACTTATGATTCGGAGCATAGCTCACAAATTGTTCCCGAACGGATCAGGTGTGAATATTTTTTAACATTTACGATTTTTTTGAATATAAATAAGTGGCGTCAAGAATTCTAGGCTTATTTATCGATTAGCTTCTTTTTCTTTCCATTAAAATCCTTCAAAGCAACATTTTCAAAATTGCTGTCAAATTTTTGTCAGAAAAATAAATTTTGTTAAATTATAGCGAATGGCGACCATGTTATCCACGTCTTTGTGCTCATCATGACTGTGTAAGCCTAGCATCGGCCTGGGGACTTGGCCCACCAACAACATCCATTGAGCCTAGTCCAACTGGCGCATCTCAGGCTCAAAGTCCATGTGAGGACGACGTAGGTGATGGTAAATGTAATGAACTCCTGGCAAATTGTCCAGCTTTCAGGTATTTCCATTCTCCTGACAATCCGGAAAGTAAACAGTGAAATGAAGTTTTCCTCAGACCAACAAATTACCGTAAAACCGGAAAAAAGTTTCGTTGTTTCGTAGGTTTTCTTGTTTTTTCAGAAATGAATTAGGCGGTGAGCCAATTCGTCATTTGACTCTTTCACGTCGCTTGAATAACCGTCCGGCGGTGGATGAACTGAAAAACAAGAATGAAACATGGCAACGGGAACATACAGCTTCTGAAATTGGTATCCTGGAGGATGTTAGCAATGTATACCTTGGTGGCAGGTAGCATTACATTCTCCTGGATTTTTTCGGATTCCTTAATGCTCGAAGGCAATTTGATCGTTTAATTTTGGAACAAAATATTTTGCTGAAATGTCGAAAAAAGACCTAAATTAGGAAAAAAAAGGCCTCTGAGTCCTTTAAATGTTTGAATGAAGAATATTACACCCATTTGGCATGGCGGTAAATTTGGCGCAATTAACTTGAAATGAAATGCAGACGAGGTCAACAATAAATTTATCCTGAAAAAATGTGTATCAAAATTATGTAACGAACATTTTGCTGTCGAATTGATGCAATCAATTATTTTGTTTCAATTTTTTTTTGGTTAAAAATATGTTGAATGAAACGGCAGAGTCTTTTCAAATTATTGTTATAAAAAGAAGCACAAAATTCTTGATAATTTAGTGATCAATTAACAGGCGCCCTTAGTTAGTTAATTAATTATTATCATTATCCTTCTTAAAAACTATTATTTGTTGAAATTTAGTTCGAAATTTCAAAAGGTTTTGTAATTTAAATGAAATAAATTGTATGAAAGGATTGATACCCATGAAATATGCTTGTACAATGCAAATAAAAGTAAAATGTTATTTAATTATTTATGAAATTTTTACAAAAAAATTTAAAAAGCAAATGAAAGAGAGAAAGGATGAAAGGGAGCGCAAGAGATGAAAAAGTTGGAAACAAAACTTCAATCTAAATTTTTAAAGTCATTTGACTTCCTTTTTGAAAGTTTTCTTTGCGATTTTTTATTCGCAAAATAAATAAGGAGTGTGATCATGTTTTATGAATGGATTTTAGCTAATTAACATAATTGAATCAACTTTGAAGAAAAGTCGAGTAATTGTAAGAGTAATAGTTTATGATTTTCGATAATGATAATGCTTAATGGAATTATTCAGCAATATTGATTATTTGTAATAATAATTAATATTTGCTCTTTTAGTCATCATTAATCATTATGAATTATTAATATTAGAAAATTTTTCATCCACATTTCTCCCACTTCCTTCCTTATAAAAATCATTTAGTATTGCAGTTATTATGGTTAGTCGTTATAAAACCTCTTTTAGGCTGTGCGCTGCTCGACAACAAAAAATTATCATTGAGCCACAGGATATTGGCGCTTACTATTATCGCCACTGTTTTCTTGGGCGCCGTAAAACTTTTTCTTTTTTAAAATAAATTTTAATTTTGTCCGTAAAACTTTTTCTCTTTTAAAATAAATTTTAATTTTGTTTTAAGTAAATTATAGAGCCAAAAATAAATAAAACTATTATTATCTCTGAAAATTGGACAGTTTGATGAAAATTTTAGCTCATTGGAATTTTTTTGGCATCGATGATGCACTTGGCCCGGTTGTTGTTTCGGTGATTCGTGAACGGGTTGAAAATGGTACCCGAAGTTTCACCATTTATCGGATGATTGTTCGGCTTAGTGATGTAATTTTTCTCTTCCTCTTCCTTAAATTCCTGTGAATATTTATGGAAGGAAATGTTTTAAAGTTCTTCAATTAGGTTAAAATGTATAATCGGTAATTCGGCTTGGAAAATTTTCGTTTTCTTCAAAGAAATTTTTAATAAATCAAAAATTTGTTAAATTTCACTATAAGTTATTTAATTTGTAAAAGTGAACTGGACGAAATATTTGCTGTAATTAGTTATCAAATTTTGATCAATTAATATTAGGTGGTTTTTGTACTTGACAAATACATGTTAAATGTTAATTAATTAGCTTTGTACGCTGCGAGTTGCAATACCAAAAGAAGTGCTGTCGGATAGTAATTCGGATCAGAAAAATATACGATCGGTGATGAAGGAATTGTTGGAAATTGCTTGTCCACAGATACAATGCGGTATACTACGTCCAGCTAATCCGTCATTTACGCGTGCGAATGATTTCCTTGTAAAAATTGATGAACAGGTTGTTTATTTTAATGGGAATATTTAAGGTTGATTGAGAAATAGAGAGAGAAAAAATCTGAATGATTCGAAAGTGTTCAACAGATCGTTTACAACGAAAAATTTGATTAATACATGTATTACTATAGTTTTAAGATCGACATTTACCAAAGAGTGAAGAGAGAGAGAGAGAAAAAAAAATAGAAAGAATAAAAAGAAGGATTTTATAATAATTTTTGACATCCTATCAGTGGTGATACCATGAAATAGTTTAATTATATAGGTATTTTTGTAGTAAAAAACGTGAGACCTTTTCAGGAAAGAGAAAGAGAGAAAGGAAGGGAAGAGATGTGAAAACATAAAAAAGAGAATTTTCAATATTGCAATATATCGAAACAATTTAGTTGTCTTAAAATAATTTAGTTATTACAGATACTACTGTAATTTCTATTTTCCATCCTAATGTGGAAAATTTTACTTCGATATTCACAAGTATATATTCTAAAATGGTATTGATTTTTAGCCAATTTACACTCGATATAAAGTTGGTGTAATGTATTGTGGTGTGTTTCAATCTACTGAAGAGCAAATGTATAATAATGGTGACTTATATAAATTAATTGAAATTTTGGTTTTTAAGTTTTTCATTTACGCTTCTACAAGGAAACTTTTTAAATAAAATTCAAAAGTGAGTTGATCAACAAATTGCTAATGAAATGTTAAAATCATGACAAGTAAAATACAAAATTTCATTTCAAAATTTCGATGATGAAAGTTTCAAAGAAAATCTTTTAGTCCAAATTTTGCACTTTTTATTTTTCATTTAAAATATTTTTCTGCTGTTTAAAATATATTCGTTAGAATGAATTGACAGCCAGCCATGCAAGAATTTTGTTTGTAAAATTAATTTTTGCTAAAATTGATGAAATTTCAAATTTTTCAGAAAATGGATCTCCAGCTTTTGAGGAGTTTTTAGAGTTTCTTGGTCAACGTGTACGTTTGAAAGGTTTTGACCAGTATAAAGGTGGTCTTGACGTACGTGGTGATACAACAGGTACACATTCGATATATGTCAAATATCAGGCACATGAAATTATGTTCCACGTATCAACACTTCTGCCATTTACACCCAGCAATAAGCAACAGGTAAGAGGGAGCAGGCGTTTTTGATACCCTATACTTGTAGTTTTATAATTTGATTTTTGCCTTCAACTTAAAAGGTCAATGATCGATTGTGACTCTTGTCTTCTCATTGGTTCGTTTCAGTTAGCTCGAAAAAGACACATTGGTAATGATATGGTTACCGTAATTTTTCAAGAGCCTGGTGCTCTACCGTTTAGTCCAATTACTGTACGTTCACATTTCCAACATGTTTTTATTGTTGTACGGGCTAATAGTCCCTGTACCGATGATGTAACATACAGGTAAAATCATGTTTTACAATTTTCTTTCGATTTTAATTTTATCGAAACCGATTTACGGCTTAAAATTGTATACTGATTATTATTAATTTATTAACGCATTAATCTTGATAGCCCTCAGTTTTGTTTTTCAAACATCATTTACAGTATCGCCGTTTCACGAGCTAAAGATGTTCCAGCTTTTGGACCTCCACTACCTCGAGGAGCTACATTTCCAAAATCGACTCAATTTCATGATTTTTTCATTACGAAAAGTAAGCACAAGTATTCCTTTCTGTTTTTCTTTTTAAATTTATCTAGAGTTTTAAATTTCCTTGAGAGAATCAACAATTTTGCCATTATCTACCTTAACTTTTTAATTAAATATTTCTTTAATTTACTTTTTTGGGCAATTAATTAGATAGTCCTGAAGAGTCCCGACCCTTTAAAATTTTAGATAACCTGGAAAATTCAGGATACCACTTAATTTTAGATATTCCAGAATAGTCAGCATGCTACTTAGATAATCCAGAAAAGTCGGCATGCTACTTAATTTTAGATAATCCAGAAAAGTCAGGATAGATTTTTTGATTTTTGTAGTAATAAATGCTGAAAATGCCGTACATCGTTCGAAAAAATTTGCTGCAATGGCTGCACGAACTCGTCGTGAAGCATTGAAAGAAATTGTTGAAAATTTCACTTCATCTCATCCGAATGATGGACCTGGAAAAATTGCAAGTACGTCATACTTCTTTGTTTACTTTTGCTAACTACAAATATTGATTCATTTTAATTAATATTTAAAGGCCGATTTTTGGTTGGATCAGTGAAACGAAAAGAACGATCATTACCACGACCAGTAATTAGCGAAGCATTGCATGGGGCGTTATCTTGGCTTGTTGAGGTCTACGATCACTCACAGTATCAGTCGATCACCTGTGTTTTGGGTTTGTCAAGTGAAGCATTGGCTGTTCTAGAAATGTCATCTGGCGAAGTGATCTGTGCGATACCAACGCATTCAGTCATCGGTTGGGCTAATATGGATTCTGGGTATATGACAAGTTTTTTTTTTCCCACTTGTTATATAAATTTCAAGCTCTCTTTAAACATTTCAATTTAAAATTTAAATATCACAAAGATGAGTTTTTTTTTTCTTTCATCAAAGTCTTTTCGCAAACATTTTGCTTTCCGTTTTTATTTTAAACTATTAAAGTAAAATGGGAGTTTTAATTTGTTTTGAAACAAAGTGGAAGAAATTGAAATTTAAAAATTAAAAGAAATCAAATTTGAATTCTTGAAGTTTTCATCCGATATTTAAGGCTATTGGTTATTAGAGGCATTTGCAAATCATTTTCTTTTCCCCAAAGAATTTAAATCTTTCAAATTTATGCTTTATTTTCAGATTTAAAATATACTTTGATCATGGTGATGTACTTCTTTTGCGATGCTGCTCGGCTGATAATAGTGATCAAGAATTAAGTGCACTGATGCGACGTTTAGAATCTGTTACCAAAGGTAATCAATGAGTTCAAAAAATGTTGTCGATTCAAATTAATTCATTTGAAAATGCAAAAGAGAAAGCGAGATAGAGATAGAGGGAGAGAGAGGATTTGATTTCATTGAAGTTATTTTTCCTTCTCTCCCGTTCTCTTAATTTCTTTTAAGACCTTCCTATCAATTGTATTCTGAAAAATTGTTGATCGAGTTTCGTATGTGATGCGTGTGATACGTTTCTAACGCAATTTATTTATTGAAGGTGATGAAGCTAAGGAAGTATTACATCGACGTGTACGTGCGTCGGACAATTTAGATTTTCATGTACAGGAAGAAGGTGTTGTTACGGATGTTGAAATGTATCACACAGCATGGCGTTGTGGTCTACGACAGGGATCACGGATTGTTGAAGTTCAACAATTTTATTTTTTAAAAATTTTCAATTTAATTGTAAAATTTTAAAAATTTTGTTTAAATGATGCAAAAAGGAGAAAAAAAATATTGCAACTGAACGAGAGTTTTGGTTTTTAAACAATTTATTCTTTGAGGATTTTCTTTTTTTCTCTGTTGAATTTCTAATTTTTTTTCTGCAGTATTCTCTTTTTCATAATACTTTTTTTGACAAAACAATCAAAATTGATGAATTATTCTTAATTTTCATTTTATTAAATTTGACAGATCGAAGGTAAACCAATCGTTGCGATGAATTACAATGAAATTTTCGATTTGATCGTTGATCATACGTCACTACGACTTGTCGTGATATCACCAACGTCCGACGGGTCACCACGACGTGGTTGTGCCGATCCGCACTGTCCGGCTGCCTTGAATGGCGATGAACGGTTGCTGATATTACCTGATCAATTTAGGAAACAAAATTTAAAGTGAAATTTTCTCTTTCAACTTTAAAAATTATTGTTTTAACTTGATGTGAAAAAATTTCTTTTTTTAATAAAAAGTAGCAAAAAATTTTTTTCAATGATAAAATTAATTAATCAATTCGAATTATTCGTTATTGATGTAGAATTTATTGTCTTTTCCAAGTAATTGAAAAATGGTCAATTGATGAAAAGGAACTTAATTAAATTAAAATTGTTTATTTATAGTTTTTCATTTTTTATGCCTGGACAATTGAAGAATAATGAAATTAATCAAAAGAATTTATTGTTTTTTTGAATAATTTAAAATAATCAAATTAGTTTTTCCATTGTTGGAAGGTAAACATAATGTTTCACATGCTTTAATTATAATTTTTTTTTAAATTTTCAGTTGTTTAAATAGTTTCAGTTCGGAACAGTTGCGTATAATCAGTTGTTGGGATAAAACTAAAAAGCAATCAATAAGTTTTGAAGATGAAACATTTGCAATGAATAGACACACTACCGTAAGCGTTCGATAGAAATAATTACTTTATTTTATCCATTGCATGACGCTTTCTTTTACTGTACAGTGTTAGTTATTGGTTTGGTAAAAGTTATTATTTTTCCAAATCTGGATAAACTGAAATATGTTAGAGGAGTGTTCCGTAAAATTCAATATGCCTATATTAAAATTTCATAATTGCAAAGTTAAAATTCGAATTGAAATTCCAAAGTTACAATTTTTTGAACACCAATTTTTTAAAAAAATACAAATTTCCATATTTATTGCAAATTTTTGTATTTAACAATTTCAATTTTTTTAATATTTTTTAGGTTGCAAAACTTGCACGTAATGGAAGGATTGGTTTTGTACAATCCAAAATACCGGCAAAAATTGAGTAAGTAATTCTATATTAGAACAGAAAAATTAATTAAGTTTTTTAGTTTTAAATTATAAATTTTTATTTTAATGAAAAATACTAAAAATATTGAAATACTTGCAATTTTTTTTGCAAAACAATAAATTTCTTTTTTAAATTCAAGTTTCTAAACTAGTTGCTTAGCAGGTGTTCGTTTCAGTTCAGCAAGATGGAAGACACCGCGCAATTGCCTGTATGAATCCATTTATAAAGTGCGGGTAACCTTTGTCTAAAAATTTATTTCAATAAATTTAATAATTTATTGAAATAAATTAAAGTAGACGTTGAATGTTAAAAGTTTCAATTTCAGTGAATTTCATGGAAATGAATTAAAAAAGCGTATTGTAAGATTGCTGTATAATGAAGAAAATAAATAAAATAATTTAATTTTTTCAGAAAGAATTTTATTTAATTGTAAAAAGTTCGGCAATTAATTTGTTTTGTTTTTTTTTTTCAAATTGAAATTATGTCTGATTGGATATATTGCCCCAATAGAATAAACATTTGTAATTAATTTGAAATCAGCAAATTTGTTCATTGTTGAACTTTCTTTAGGGTCCAATTTTACGCGTCCGTTCGGAAGATTCATTAATTTCGGCTACCGAAAAGTATCGCAATAACTATTTCGTAAATTTCACGTTTTCTTTTTTCATGAATTTTTGATTTTAATTTTTTTTTGGTAAATTCAAAAATTTCAAATAGATTTCGGGTAAAAGATAAGAATAAATTAATAAGTTGAACGAAATTTTTCCAAAAAAAAGATTTTGGAATTTTCAGATGGAAAGTTTGGCATTGTCATGTTATATTTCAAATTGGGAATTATCACTTTAAAAATTTGTGCTAAATTTTCAATTTTTAATAATGTGATACCGTAATTCCCATAAGTTTGTTTGTGCTAAATTTATGTGGATTCATAAATTTTCGAATTACAGCGTTAAATTTAAACTTTTAGAAAAAAATTGGATCCTCGAGTTTTTTTTTAAATGAGAATTTGTTGACAATTATTCGATGCAGAAAATGTGCAAAAAATAATTCTTTTAATCTTTTTTCGATTTCAAAATTTTTTTTTAATTTTTTGAAGCAAAAAAAAGATGGCAGTTTCGACCGTTCAATTCACCGGATTATCAAACGTGACGAATCCGAAAAAATGCTTGCAAAAACGAATGACGAATTGGAAAGATGCCAAATGCAGTTGCAGAAAACATTATCTGAAAAGCAAGCACTGGAAGCGATGATTTTACGTTTGAAGGAAGAATTAACAAAAGTAAGTCAATTAATTAGTTAGAGCGATTCCTAATTAATATTTATTTCTGAAAACTTTTGCAAAAATCTTCAAAAAATACTTTTCAAAAACCTTGATGATTTTTTTAATAAATGAAAAGTTTATGTATGTATCATTTAGGGTTGAAAAATTTAAATGGAAATGTTCAAAAATTTTATTTGACAAATATACCATTGCTATAAAAGCCTTCTCTTTTACAAGTTTTCCAGTGATTTTCAAATTTAAAAAAATAGTAAATTTTAGGAGCGACGTGCGCATGGAATGACAAAACTTGAACTGCAGAAATTGCAAAAATATTTCGAAATGATACCGAATATTTCTTTATGATGCTTTTTTAATTTGTATCAGTTAGGTTTTATCGGTCAGATGTATTCAGATTTTTTTATAGTTGGAAAATTTAATGATTTCGAAATAATTTTTGTTTAGTAAAAAATATTAATTGCGCATTCTTGAGATTTTAGCCAATTGAATTAAATGAAAAATTATTCGAAGTTCCTGCTTTCCATTTCTTTTCCCTGTTTTCATTTAAAAATATAATTATCACTGTCCTTTCAACAATCATCGAAAATTCTTTCATTCGAAAAATTCTTTGTGAAACTTTTTTGTGAAATGAAAAAATTTATATTTATTATGTTTTTTTACCTTCTCTTTCTGCCAATTTTTATGATAAAAAAAAAAATGGATGTTCAGTAGATTTCATTGTTAATAAGTCATAAAAATTTTCATATGTGCTTTTGATGGGCCACATTAAATTTATTCTCGATGAATCTTGGTAAACTGAAAAATTGCTAGGTATTTTAAAATTACATTGGTATTATTATGGGCGCTTGGATTGACACCACGTGTTCTCCATAGCTAACATTAAATGAACGGTTATGACGAACAGGACAAATTGGTTGTGACATTGAACGATGTTAGCAGTGCAAAGTATGACTTTATTAAATTATTTTTCCAAAAAATGAAGATCCCAACATTTTAAAACTCAGCATATCCGTATTTTATGAGATTTTAGACGTCTAAATGAAAAGTAATCTTTCTAACTGTCACTATTAATTAGTGCTACTGCATTATAATTATGGTCAGACAAGTATATTCATCGACAGGATAGTCCCTTTAGCCGTTGAGCAATCGCTCCAGGAGAAGGACAGCTTTCACTCAAATTCAGGTAGATAAAGCTCCTTCAGCCCTGCACGGCCATCCATCCGAGAGATCAGGATTTAACTTGACACACTTCAATGAAATGATTTTGTGGTAGTGTAATAGAAGCGATTGAATTTAGAAATGTCAGTTTAAACAAAATTTACTTTCTATTATATTGTCGTAGGACATTGGTTCCTATCAAACCCTAGGGGTTCGGTGAGGCAGTCTCATAGGTTCGACAGAGCATCATCGAGGAAGTCCAGAGCGGGAAGCGCTTTTTTCCCATTCTTTGGAAGTGCGATTCTAAGGAGAAAATTTTTGAGGAGGAATTCTGATTTAGACTTTTATACTGTAAGGAAAAGAAGGTGAGTTGGATTAATTCTCATAGCTACAAGATCTGTATGCAGAAATTAGTTATCAGATGCTAATTAGATAGCAGGTGAATCACTTTCTTCAGAAAGTCATACTGTAAATTTCTTCGGGTTTCCGACAGATGAATCTTAAGCGTAAAGAGTGAGGACAGACTTGCGCACGCTGTGCCTTACTTCTCCTAGGCTGGATGATTTCATTACATTTTCTTCATGTATTGTTTCATGCATTGATGGAATCAAGAAATCGATCAGGCTTTTTACGAAGCCAAACTACGGAAAAATTCACATATCCATTAATGGATCGGAACTAATTAAAAGATGGTGTTTACACTCGAATAATTAAATGTTAGTTTTTTCAGATGTCAAATTCTATTTTTAGCTATAGTAATAAGGTGACATTATTTTTTACTTAGACTTGAATAATGCAGGCTTTTCAAAAAAGCAATTGTCATTTGTCTAACAACCTGGATTAAATGCTTTTTGTTTCATCGAACTCTTGAATTTTAATTAATAGGAAAGTATATTTTCATCATTGAGCATAATTTCGCTAAAATTATACTAAAATGGTTCTTTCAAATCATATTTAAATAGGTGATTTGTAGCACGTAATACGTTTCATAATTTCGGTCAGATAAGTTGAATAAATAAATTCAAAATTTAGTTATTCTCCCATATTATTCATTTAATGCATGATTTATGCTGTTGAAAACTTTTAATTAAAATTTTAGCTAATTTTATGGAAGGTAATTCATTCATCTATTGTTGTATTATTTCTCTACTTCCTCAAAATCTTCACAACAAGTATCTTCTTCCTCTTCGGGTGTGTTGTAGCAGTAGTAGTTGTTGTTGTTGTGGCACTACGGATTGTGTTGCTGTTGTGGTGCTTGCAATACTTTGATAACATTCCACCTCAATTGATGTTCCTACTGAATTTTTCCTGCATTTTGCTACTTTTCACTTTCCTCAATTCACTGAACTCTACAATACCGGAGAATCAATGGTCACAGCAGCAATGTTGTAAGTAAGTATCATCGTTATAGTTTAAAGAAAAAATTTTCTTTTCGTAATGAAATTATCTTTCTGTTAATTGATTTAATTTTTTGAAATTTCAATACATTTCCTATAAACTTTCGGAATTTCTATTTGTGATTAGAGATTGTTGCTGCTATTTGCGGAGAAAAGGCACTGTTGCGCAAAAAGAATTTTTCTTTAAATCTGACAAAATCCTTTTTTATTACAAATCATATCTTACACTTGAATTACAAGCATTCAGATCAGTGAAAAAATTATCTAACAATTTGCTGGGAAAAAGTTTGTAAGCTGTAACTGTTATGTAGAAAGTTTGGCAAATTAAATTGTTGACCGGAAAAAAGTTTGGCCTTAAAATTTTAATTTTTAAAATTTAATTTCTTCTTTCAAATAAGAATCGTGAAAAATTGACAATTTCAATCATTTATGAAGTGAAATAAAAAATATTGAATTAATTTACGTAGGAAAAGATTCAAATTTTTTCGTTTGTAAGGTTTAAAAAAATTTGAATTTTTCATTGATTCAGGTTTACGTGTTGTACATGTAAAAGGATATTTGATGGAAACGATCTGCAAACTGATAATGAAGCAGATGCTAACGTGGAACTATCAAGTTCACTTCAATCGGATTCTCAAAGTCTTATACCATTCAGTGATCATCATCAAATAAAGGATCAACCTGGTGAACCTGAACCTGAATCTGTAGCTGATCAGGTAGCATTAGCAGTAAATGGTGATGATGGAGAAGAAGAAGAAGAAAAAGCAGCTAACTTTGATCTTGAAAAATTATTAATTGCAACAACTACAACTATAGGTATGGAGACATTACCAGCGCCAATTAATCATCATGCTCTTGATCGGATTATTGAGGAAGGAAATTTTAGGAAACTGATTTCTGAACAACAGGTTGATCAATGGAAAAGCAGTACAACTAGCAATGGAACTTCCACTATCGTAGACTTTGATGATAAAAGAACTACCGCTGTAATGAGGGCTTCAACTACATCAGCTACTCCGAACTGTGATAATAGCTCATGCGATGAATCAAGAGATCCTTTTGTTGATTCCGCTGAAGTGGAAACTCAAATATCGTTGTCGGAAGAATCCGAAAAATTCAGAAAACCGAAAGAAGACGATGACTACTATGACACGGTAACGAATGAACCAATTAATTATCCCAAATTTTCGCGGTATTCGACTTTGAAGAAAAAGCCGAGAACTTTTATGATTCCCTCCACATCAAGGAAACCTTTCCAAACCATGAATAATGCACGGTTAGACGTTAATATTGAGGATAAACTTGTCAAGTTTGTTCGTGGAAAAAATCACCAAAGTGATCCGACTGTGAAATCGATAGTCAGCAATGACGATAGGAAAGTACAAAGGAATTTCGCCGATAATGTGGAAAATCAAAAGATGAAAGAGAAGTATAAAAGAATTCTACGAGATTCCGCAATTTACGATTCACTCAAGGAATTCAACATCTTCCAATCGTCAAATTATCCGTATTTCTTGCAAAAAGGTTTGTCAACAAAAAAAGAAGCAAATGCAAATCAAAGAGTATTCCCAGTGTTGAAGGTCAAAAATGGGTCAGACAATGATACAGCAAAGTTTTCGGTGAAATCATTCAAATTACGGCGGAGAAAGCCGTCCAAATATCATTCGTATATTGAACAATTAAATAAGATCGTATGGGCGAAGAATTCTCGTCGAAATGACTCTTTCAGAATACAAGATTCTCGCTTAAAAGCCAATGCGGAACAAAGGAATGATTTGGTGCAGCAATTTCCCGCGAAAATTTTAAACTTACCGCGGCGAAAAATTGTGCAAAGGACGTCAAAATGCATCGATCCTGTTGATTATTTTCAGCGACAAAAGCAAACGTTTCGGCATAAAAATATCTGGTTGTCTAATTATCCAGCACCAAGGTATTCGGTGAATGGCACTACATTTGGATCATCACTCTCGAGAAGTCAATCTCGAGAATAATTTTGCGAACGAATCAAGTTGAGGGGACTTTTTCCTACTTCTGCTGAATTATTATTGTCATTTAAATGATCTGTCTATTCTTTGGTTTCGATAATTTTGCTTCCCTCTTTTTGATGAAATCAATTTTGAATAAAAGTAATTTCCATTTGCCAAAGAAATTTCAAATTTTAATTTTCACATTTCTTCATTCAGCAAAAATTATTAGTGAAAAATTTGCATTACAATTCATTCATTTCTGAAGGCAAAAAAAGCAAAGTGATTAAAAAAGATCAATTGGTCTGAAATGGGTCAATGGCGGTAAGCTAAAGGACATCTACTGGATAGTGTCTACCTATCAGTTTCCTAGCTTTTTGGATTCCTATCATTTGAAGTTTCTAAATTCAGAGTGCAAATTAGTTGAACGTACAAGATAATTAAGTATTTCAGGATGGCAGTTACGGTATGTTGAGGAGTATTTTTCCCGCAGTTTGCTTAATTCAGTACTGTTGATTCAGATTCAGGCCTTTAAATAGTTCACGATAGATGGATGCTTGGTTTGTTCAAATTGCAGTAATTTAGTTAGCATAGTAATTTCATATCGCATCGGTATTCTTAATTATTTAACTGATATACCGAAGAACTTGAATTCTGAATTGATAAGTATTGAAGGAATATTTTCCCGTACTCTGCTTAATCCAATACTATCAATCCTTGGATTAAACCACAAAATATGTTTATTTCACTTTTTTGAGTTAGAATTTTCAGTAAACAAACAAAATATTATTTATTCAAATTTTATAAAAATTTCAAATATACGCATCGTGTACTTTTTCTGCGAAGAAATTTGATGATTAGATTTTTTTATAAAATGAAAAATTTTTAAAAAAGGGAAAATGATAAATGGAGTGATTTGCTTAATGATAATGATCATTGGAGATATATAATATAGATTGCTTTCTTCATTGATCACTGTGATATCTTGACGGATTTGCCAATGCCGATGGTATCCGCCAAGCGGAATTTGTCCACAAAGCTTAATTCATTGACCACAACCGCCACAGCAACAACAATTACCACCACCCCTGTGAATCGTTGAAATTAATTAATACAGTAATTTCA
This sequence comes from Madathamugadia hiepei, assembly GCA_013365335.1. Classification (NCBI taxonomy): domain Eukaryota; kingdom Metazoa; phylum Nematoda; class Chromadorea; order Rhabditida; family Onchocercidae; genus Madathamugadia; species Madathamugadia hiepei. The sequence continues at coordinate 17,787 of JABVXS010000618.1, forward strand.
TATCTATGCAGACTGATATGCTTAAATCTGATCAATCGATAAGATCAGATGGTCGGGCTACATTTTGTTGAATTGGTGATATGAGACTTATATGCTAGCTCATTTGATAATATCGGATTGTCATCTTCGATCAGTTGATGTAAGACTGGTATTAATTGATTACCTGTCAGGAGATTAGTAGACTAAACTTAAATTTCAATATGCCACTGTCAAATTCACTCCTTCATTACTCACTGATATTTAAAAACTGTGCACAGTGGGTTGACGAAATTCTCAAATCACAGATCAAAACTATGGTTTGAAGTTAAATAATTTCCGCAGTCCTATGAAATGGTTACTTATTTTACTTGCAAATATTGAAACAAAGAAAAAAAGATAATGGGAATGTAACATACAGGTGACCAAAGAACATCGCATGGGTTTTTGTGATCACAAAAATTAACAAAATGATAATATATCGAATGTCGTAGAACTCAGTTACGGCAGCCATATTGGTTTGGTTTTGCGAAAGCAGCGAAAATGTGGTGAATATGTATGATGAAGTTCAAAAGGACAAAGTTGGGTATTTGAAGGGTTTGGAACTTGCTGGGTGGGATTAGGAAGAATGATGTCAAACGTCGAATCCGATTTTACGACAATTACTGTTGATAATCGTGGAAAGTCGTGAAGATATCGAAGATTAAAATTATTCCAATCAACGGTAGCGAAATAAAATCGTTTCCGTCCAATTTACCAATTAATTACAACAACTGGTGTGAAGATTTGATCCGATAACCGTTTCAGTGGAAATAATTCATGTGACCAGTTTGAACACTGACCTTTCCGACCAAATTCACGGACACAGCGCTGTTACTTCAAATTTGTATTTTGCAAAACGGATATTCCAAATGGTTGAAATTCAAAATAATCAAAATTAATCTTTCAATTTTAATTTTAATATTAATAATTCCACGATCATTATCATTCATATTATCACGATTTTCACTCTTATCAACTAACGGATGATACTTTCACTCTCTTTCTCTCTCCCCTTTTACTCTCTCTCTCTCCTTCTCTTACCGTCTTTTGAATCTTTTAATCACGTATAGTGGTATTTCTTCGGCATGATTAATTAGAGAAAATTAATGTTTACATCAGAATTTCTCCTTTTTCCGACATTTTTCAACAAGCATGACCTCTCCATTACTTTTTATTTGCTTGTAATGTACGTTATTATTTCTTAATTAACGATCAATTTTTCATCAAATTTGAACGTTTTCTACTCCTGAAGTTTACCAAATTTGTGTGAATAGTCGCGCATCAGTTGCCACGTTCAGAAAATATCACGTGATTCACGTGAAAGTTTGACTGAATTCAGAAAAAACTCTCACTTACGTGAAAGAGTTTGGTTGAAATAAAAAAGAATTTTGAAAACATTCGCAAACGAAGGTGCAGAAAAACGTAAGTTACATTAAACGTTGAAATAGTTTCATTAGCAGTTGTCGTGAACTTTTTACTGCCAGACAATTTTATTTATAAAGCGCGGAACAAATTGAATAAAGCAAAATAGGCTAAATAGTGGTAGGAAATTGAAGACGTCGGATGGGGTTGAGACAGTCGATACGGTCGTTTTTTAGAATGACAGAATGGGATCATTACTTGGGTTATATACCGAATAATTTGCATCTGCCTCATATTTGTCCCTGGAAATTCCGAAACAAAGACTTACATTTATGTCTAACAAAGGTTTACAATCTTTGCAAACAAGACATTGCATTTCGTTTTCGACATGGGCTTACATTAGCATTACCAAATGAAACAAAGGCCTTGTTACGAATCAGAATTTTGGTTTTTTTTTCCTTCACAACAGCAGTCAATCGAATTCGCTTCTCTCTTCTTCAGCAATAATTTCCGGTAATTGAATTCCTTACAGAACGAGAAATTAAACAAACTTAGGTAAAGCACTTAGGCGAGCAGACTGATGTTCCCCCTACCCTAATCCTTATTCAGCGAATCGTAGCATTCTCGATTAAGGAACTGATTGCATCAATTTGCATTAATTTGAAATTTTTAATTTTTGAATTCATAATTCGGGTGGAAGTCAGTGGATAAATTGAGGCTCAAATAAACAACCTCATTTCGAAAACTTTTAATTTTATTAGTTGTTATTTGTCATACTTTAATAATGAGGTCGAATGAAATGTAAATGATTTTAAAACTGAAAAGTTTTGAAAGGAATCAATGAGAAATCAAAAGTCTGCGATTACTGAAATGACACGGAAAAGTTGAATTAATTAATCAATTAACATAAAAAGGTTGAAATTGAGATAATTAAATTTCACCCACTAACTAAAATTTCTGCCCTTTTTCCAATATCCACCAAATCGTTGCAAAAATTTTTTGTTTCAAATTTTGAAATGTAAAGAAGATTGGAAATCATTAAAAATTTAAAACCAAGCTGATAGATTGTAAGACACACTTGGTGCAATTTTTTTGGAAAGAAAATATTGAGCTGAATTTGATTAAATACCAAGTAAAATCTAATTAATAACATTTTAAAATTTTCATTTCAATTCTGAACTACTTTATAATACTTGGCAATGTTTTTCAATCTGATTTGAAAAAGTTTTGAAGATTGTTTCCAACTAATATTTGGTTTTAAACCTGAAAATATTTTTTCATTTATACGTGCAGAAAAAACATTTCCGTGTGAAAGGTAAATGGAAAAAGTGCAAATGCTAGAATTTAATTTCATTCCCCAGTATTATCGTTTCCGACCACAATAATTATTTCAGCTGTTTAATCAATTAATTCTAAAAAAGTTTAAGGAATGAAAGTTTTGGAAAAAGACCGAAGAGTTCCATCTGTCACGTAAGCTCTGTCAATTTCATTGTCAACTTCTTAATCACCAAATTGGCAAAATGATTGGAAAACTAAAAAGTTTACTTGAATATGAATCTACCGAGATATTCATTGCGCGAAAGGAGAATAGTTTGTAACAGACAAAAGAGCCGAAAGACGGTCAGACAGCTCAGAGGTAGCTGCTAAAGAAAATGTCGAAGATCTTTACCATATGCAAGTGATTAATGGCACTGACCATGCACAACATAGGACTGCTAAGGCTACACTTCTTTGTTCCCAACCATTGTAATGCCTCGCTATCCTACAGCCACTGACAGTATGTTAGCTAGCTGCACGTTAACAGTCATTGCAATGATAGCTTCCGCACGTACTTCCTCCTCAATTACGTGATCTTTGGTCTATCCATCACGGGATCAGCTATATAACCCCTGGGAGGACCTTCCCGTTGCGCTACTTTATGTCGAACAGTATTGGCTCCAAGTGTTCGTTCGTATCACGTTAGTTTTGCGGTGGTTCTCAACGCAATTGTTGTTGCTTTAATAAAGGTCCAACTACCCAAGTTTGAGGTTCCTCGTACGCACGCATTTGGTTAGCTAACAACAATGAAACCGTCGACGTCTCCACTTCACACACGTCAAGACACTACACTGCCCAAACTCACAAAACAAAATTCCACGAGACTTTGCATTTTGAATCGATCGATATGCAGTCTCCGAAACGATAAATAAAATGAATCAGCCAAATTTCATCGATCTATTCAAAAAAAAAATGAAGAATCCTGATAGAATAGATTATTTAATTGCAATTTAAAATCGTGCAGAATTTGGCTTTTGAATTTCGAAACCATAAGGTTCGTTGAGTCCATAAATCCCAATGAGTGGATGAAGAAAGCTTTGCGGGACTGTTTTTTTTGTCTTCCTTTTTTTGGAGGTGCAAAGCGGAGTGAGAGATGAACAGTTCAAAGTTCAAATCTCCCCGTCTATTTCTTTGTGAATGTTTTTGCATTAATTTTGAAGATTGTTGTGGTACAGTCGATCACAATCACACATCATAGATTATTGATGCGATGGACAAATGATTTATTAGGTATTTTCAGGAAGAAAGAATTGGTGCCGACAATTAGTCGGCATACATTTGCATGCATACATTAATTTATATTGGAGACTTTCAGTGGAACCATTTGAATGACTGCAGATCACCGTAATGGCCACCACTTCCAACGCTTCCACTGCAACATTCATCTTTTTCCTTTGCAGTACCTATCCTTTCACCGCGTGCAATAGTACGGTATGTACGATGTCCATGCATTCCAGAGCAGCAACATTGATTGCAACTGCAGCAGCAGCAGCGACTGCTGCAATTTCGAATAGCAGTTATCACTGTGATTTCCAGTAATTGTGATGTGAATTAGATGAAATTATTTAAAAATCAACAACGATCGAGTAGCACTTATTACTTATCCTCCTCGTATGCTCTGCAGCAGCAGTGACAGACAGGTGTTACCTAACTTCAAGAAGCACTTATTACTTACTCCATGCTATACAACAGCAGCAGCAGTGACAGACAGGTGTTACCTAACTTCAAGAAGCACTCATTACTTACTCTATGCCATACAACAGCAGCAGCAATGACAGACGGGTGTTACCTAACTTCAAGAAGCACTTATTACTTACTCCATGCCATACAACAGCAGCAGCAGTGACAGACAGGTGTTACCTAACTTCAAGAAGCACTTATTACTTACTCTATGCCACACAACAGCAGCAGCAGTAGTCGTTATAGTAATTTCGAACAGTGCTTGTTGCTGTAAGTTAAATGAAATTTTAATTAAAAATCGATTAATTTAACATTTTACTTTAAACCGAAAAAAATCCCTTGCGAATGATGGATGATAGCAGAAAGGATCAAAAATTGACCCAAATCATGTAGCATTCCGGAAATTATCTTCTTCACTTTTCCACGGAAAGAAATCTGAAAATTTAAATTTAATTTTTTGATAAGAACAAATAGATAAATCGTGACCTACAGATTGCTGGACTATCGTCTGACATGGCACATTACCGAGAGGTATGGAGACAACGCTGCAAAGTAGCGGACCCTGCATCTCAGTGGGACAAACGCTAACAGAAGAAGAAGATAACAAATCAGATTGCCAACATGCTACTGCATCTTTTGCATGCATTGCAGCAAATTTTGTAAACTTTTTGAAATTTAATTTTGCAACAAAGCGGCAAAATTTGTCAATGAAATTTTGGACTACGAATTTTCGTTTTGCAAAGATTTAAACGAAAAAAATTTCCGAAGTAATTTTTAATTTCTAAATTTTTAAAAAATAGAAACTACGATGGTGGAGATGCCATAATAGTGGTTCCAAGTTTAAACAGTAACATTGCTGTTGCAACATATGTCACGGAAACCGGAAATTGTTGCGAAACATTGGAGATTGACCCAGGTTTTATAGTAGCGCGGAAATAAGGACAGTCTTTGTCCAACAAATTCATAAATTATCCTAAATTCGGTACCGTACCCCTTGCTCTGTCCCTAAAATTGCCTTTTATTCAATAATGTTTCAATTTCGTCAAGGAAATCCGATCAGCTTCTGCTCCAAATGGACACTTCAACCGAGACTTGCAGCAAATGGATTTCCTTTGGGTTGTTCAAGTTTGTTAGGCTTATTAAGCCTAGGCAGATGGACTTCGGAAGTTCAAGCAGTTTCACGTCGTTGTGTACTATTAATTGAAGTATTTATGTATGTGTATGTGTATGTGTGAATGTAATGTGTATGTATGTATGTACGATGATATGCTTGATGTATGTTTGACGTATGATGATATGTTTGATGTATGTATGTATGTATGTACGATGATATGCTTGATGTATGTTTGACGTATGATGATATGTTTGATGTATGTACAATGATATGCTTGATGTATGTTTGACGTATGATGATATGTTTGATGTATGTATGTATGTATGTACGATGATATGCTTGATGTATGTTTGACGTACGATGATATGTTTGATGTATGTGTGTATGTATGTTTGTATGTTTGTATGTATGTGTGAAGTATGAAGTAAATATGAAATAAATAAAGTTAAATAAAAAAGAATGAAAGAGCAAAAGAGCAGATTAGAGGAAAGAAAGGATTTTCAAAAATTTTTATGAAACATTTTAAGCAAACAGGAATAAGTCATCTGAAATTACAGAATCGCTTCTGAACTTGTTCATAAACAATAAGAGTTGGGCGTTATTAAAGCCTGAAAAAGCTTAATTAATCCGATTTACCTGCCATGTTTGAGGTATGCAATGGTGAAGTTGACGTGTTGCACGGAGATCCTCAACATCGCTTTAATTGAAAATTTATATTTTTTCATATCTCAGAACCAACGCATTACGAAAATCAGCATTTTGCTTTACTTTCATTTAAACAATTTAAATTCATTTTTCATTCCTTAACGATTGAAAGTAATTGCAATATGACACGTATGATTTGTGATTAGAGATCACTGTTGAATATTATTGCGATGTGCCTTGTTAATGAAGATCACTTAAGCAAGTTGGTTGGAGTGAAAGGGCTATGTCGCTAAAAGCGTGAACATTAATTTCAGGTCGCCTGAAAACATGAACCGAATTCATCAAATTATCATCTTTTTATTTATAATTGATGAAGCATATGGATTTTTATCCCGACTACCCAAGTTTTTTCATATTTTGATAAATTTATTTTTGAAATAAATTTTGTGTAATTTCAAAAATTGGAGCATTCAAAGTTTTGAATTTATAAAAAGCAAACTGTGGGAACTTCAACTTTGAAAAATTTTCAATTATGCAGCAATTTTCATCAATATCAGATGTTATAGGCGATGTTGTTGCGTTGGTCGAGGCTGCAGTGGTGGCAGAGGTTGTGGCAGTTGCAGTGGTGGCAGTGGTTGCGGTGGTCGTGGTAGTGGTAGTGGTTGCGGTGGTGGCAGCGGTGGCAGTGGTTGCGGTGGTCGTGGTAGTGGCAGTGATTGCGGTGGTGGCAGTGGTGGCAGTGGTTGCGGTGGTGGCAGAAGTTGCGGTGGTTGTGGTGGTGGCAGTGCTTGCGGTGGCGGTAGTGGTTGCCGTGGTGGCAGTGGTTGTGGTGGTATCAGAGGCTGCGGCCGTTGCGGTGGTAGCAGAGGCTGTGGAAGTGGCCACGGTTGTGGTAAAAGTGGTGGAGGTTGCAGAGGAGGTGGTGAAGGCTGCGGTGGTGGAGGTGGCAGGGTGGGTTGGAGTGGAAGTGGCGGCGGTGGTGGAGGTCACGGTTGTGGTGGAGGTTGTGGTGGAGGTGGAGGTCGCGGTGGTTTCGGTGGCAGAAAGGGCTCTGGTGGTTTCCGTGGCAGTGAGGGTTCGAGTGGAAGTGGCGGCGGTGATGGAGGTCACCGTGGTGGAGTTCACGGTGGTGGTGTAGCTTGTGGTGGAGGTAGTGCTGGCGGTGGATGCGGTGGTTCAAGACCTGACAAATATGGTGGTAGTGGCGGCTTTAGCAACTTGGAAATTGAAGGTGAAAGAAGTGTATTTAAAATTTTTTGGTTTTTTCTTAAATATTCCTCGTAAGGCATTGTTTTAGCGGAAGTGAAAAATGCAGTAAGGGATAATTCCAAAAATTGCGGTCCTGGATGGAAACTGAAGGAGTATTTTTCTCTTTCAATGCTTTAAGGCCCAAAACTTTCTTGCAGCCAAGAATTTATTGTAGCAAACTAAGGCTGCGTATTTTCCCTTCCTACTAATTACTACTAATATGCTTTGCTAATTTTGTTCCAGACTATAGCGATCTGCATAGATTGAGGAAACGATCAATTGATCCGAATTCTCAATCAACGAATCATCAAGTTGACAGCAATGCGCCAAGAACCGATGATGATACAAGTGGCACGAGCAGTTACACTGATAAGGATTACAACAATAATCACAGTGATAACAGCGATATCAGTGATATCACAAACATCTACAGATGTCGCAGCAATGGTAGTTGCAAACCGAACGTGAATTATTTTGGCAATTTGATATCACCAAATTTGGGACTACCAAGTTTAATCATCACTTCCAATCATTTCTATAGCAAGCCGGCCTAATTCTGATTCCTACGTCAATTGTACAGTTCAGGTAGAGATCCCTACGAATGATTATTTCCTTCATCTACTGCGTGCCTCATCAGTTACCAGAATCCTGAAACTGTGAAAGGTAAATACACGGAAATATCACTTCGTATTTCCTATTTCTTTGACAATTCCTATTAAAGACCAATTAGTAAGACTGGCTATCATTCTTCCTATTTGTATTCTGATCAATTCCCGACAACCTGAAATCTATTTCCAGAATAATTTTCAATTTGTGCTGTGCTTTCCGTTACTCCTGATTTGCTTGTTTGCTTGTCAAATTCTTCTACATTTTCTCATTTACAGAAATCTTTTTTCTATTATGAAAAATTTTTATTTACTCGAAAATTCTCAGCAATTTGAATGCACAAATTAGAATTGAAAAATTCGGGAAATTAATTGCTTTTCCTCAAAAAAGGCATTAGAATTTAATTTCCAATTTCATTTGTACTGCAAATTTCTTTTCGAGCAAGTTACATAAAATCTTTGTCATTTCTTTTTTCTTTTCCGTTAAAATTTTATAAAATTTAACGAATTTTTCAAAAAACATTTCATTTATTTCTATTCATTTTTGCCCGCTTGCGTAGATCATCGCTATTAGCTTCCGGCGAATTGCTAAGAATCTCCGGTGATTCATACTTCACAATGTTAACATTATGGATGACCTTATCTCTAATATCCAGAAATCCCAACTGCTAACTTTATGACCTTTGCTGAGCACAAAATTTACTTCTAAAAGCAAATATTAGCCGACATTAACAACTGACCTTTTGAACTTTTCGATTGCATTTGCAAAAAAAGTTCTTTCTGTTTATTTATGATAACCTGCAATTAAAGCCATTGAAACAAGTGCAAATTGTGAATTTCTGGACATCTGCATAGGTCATGAACTTTGACTTTTATGCAGATTGAATGTATGTAAACCTTGATGTTCAAGCGATTACTTTTGTTTTCAATTTTCGAATTTTGCACATGCAGTAATATTAAACAAGATATTATCAGGGAATGACTTGAAGCATTTCACAAACTTGCTCATTCGTACAATTAAACCAGTAGATAAATCGACAGCTTAGCATATTGGTAGGCATGTGAATAA
>JABVXS010000619.1:0-26762 GCA_013365335.1 Madathamugadia hiepei
ATGGAGCCGGACGTATGAAGACAATGCTCCACAGAAGCGGACCCTGCAACCAAGCTTGACAAACGCTAAGGAAAAAAAAAATTTGATATATTGTAGCGAAATCACTGATTTCATGCTTACTTTTATTAATGAAATTAAGAGGAGCAGCATAAGCATCGACGACGATTTATTTTTCTTTCAACCTTGCATTTTCGGCATTTTAATGCAGCATTTTTTTACATTATCTTGCTTATTTTGCAACTGAGTGTTTTTTTTTTTTTTTTTGAGAATTTTCTTACTCTTTAATTGAATGAGAATTTCATTGCAGCAGCAACGTAATTAATCGGCTGCTGCAAAAAGGCCGAAAAGTTACAAGTGTGTTTGAAGATATCATTGGTGCTACTAAGTTTCTGAATTTTCAAAAAAAAAAAGTACCATTTATAATGTTTCAATGATAATAGATTTGTTATGGAAGATTGAAATTTTAAAAATTTTCGTTTTTTTTTGACACTCAAGAAATAATCAATTAAGTGATCGAAATTTATAAAAGCGAATTGTCATGATTTTTTTATCTGCTCAGACAGTACGAATACTTTGCCTTCATTATTTTGGAAAACTCAGAGCATAATGAAACAACAATCATCGCAGATTGAGCATTGAGGAATCGAACCAAGGACTATTATCCTGGACCACATAGCAATAACCCACTACGCCATGGTTAACTATCCCAAGCACTGATTTTGTACGTACACCAATCTTTCAAAATTTTCATTCAGTTAAATTTCGTATAAGCTTAATTATTTTAAAAAAAAAATCATAAGTGGAATGAATGGATGAATTCATAATCGTATGAAATGATTGAAATATAACTACAGATGATTTATTTGTAAAAAATGGCAAAAAAAATTTTTAATATAGAACAATTTCTTCATTAATTCCATTTACCTATCGTATTAATTAGCTAGGATAAAAATTGCACTAAAAAATAAAAGTTGTAACAAATTAGTAGTAAACACGAAAAGATTTTAAATCAATTTATCAACACCAACATTTGTGGTTTTCACTTTCTCAACAATTTGCATAAATTACAAAATGAATTGAGGAATTTTTTTTTTCCATACATTACAACGTGAAAAGTGTCAAAAACATATTAACAATGAAAAAGAAAAAAATTTCATAGCGTTAGCTGAAATCAGATTTAAAATTCGAAATTAAATTTGCAATTCTGGATGAATGTTGGCGACGGAGTGAATAGGCGAAAAAACCGGTGTAATGCTACAATTTGATGAAAATATTTTCACACCATTTCCCCAATGGAATATTTGTTGTCGCTGTCACATCATTATGTCACATTGATTAATTATGAAGCATAATTAACAGTTACTGTGAGAACAATAGCGTCGTCTTTAGTTTTTGTAAGCTCAGTTCGTAGACTCCTTCCGTCTCTGATGCTGGCGTGAAAACGATATTGTTCTTCTTTGTTTTGCATCCAAAGTCCTTTTCCCTGGAGGTGTGTTACAAATATCCAACCGGACCGTTGAACTTCTTCGTAGAGACGAATATTCCACCTGTCGGAGCTTCTTCGTCTGACATTGTTCGTAAGAGTTCAGGGACGAATATTCCACCTAGTAGAGTTTCTTTATCTGATATTGTTCGTAAGAGTTCAGGGACGAATATTCCACCTAGTAGAGTTTCTTTATCTGATATTGTTCGTAAGAGTTCAGGGACGAATATTCCACCTGGTGGAGTTTCTTCGTCTGACATTGTTCGTAAGAGTTCAGGGACGAATATTCCACCTGGTGGAGTTTCTTCGTCTAATATTCTACCTGGTGGAGTTTCTTCGTCTGGTTGCTGTCGAGAGAGCTGTTGATCCGTTGTGGTGGGCCAATCAGATCGTAACACATCTTTCTTGACCAGTTGGCGGGTGAAAGTATATCATAAAGTCGACATTGTGGCGCCTGATAATCTTGATAAGAGCACGTCATAACTCCAACATTGCAGCGCCAATGTGAATCATGTGATATAGCTTCGCTATTTAGCGGCAGTTACTTTCGTTAATAAATTCATCGCTAATAATTTTTTATATCACTATTCATTTATGCGAATAATTCATTCTCTTTAATTCCTATTTATTTCGCTAATAATTACATTATCAATTATCATAGTTAATGAATCATTTATGATTGATTATGTTACAGACCAATCAATTTGCCGTATGTGTGAAACGGTTTTATGGACAAAAATTTTTGAAATAAAAATGCTTCGGAATAATTTTAATAAACTGTTGTTCTGTTCATTTCAAATATCATCCTAACAGTCAGCCATCCTAAAATTAAACAATCAAGCAAAAAAAAAAAAAAATTGTAAAGAACTATTCATTTACTGAACTGCAATAAATTGATAAAATTGCTGAAAGTACCAATGATGATAATCAATAATTAATAATAATTACAATAACAATAACAACAACAACAATAATAATAATATATAACGGTCACCGGTGATCTCCAGTAGTAATCAATACATTAGGTGCTGGGTGAAAGGATCTCGGCAAAACGCTTAGAAACAATTGGAGTCACCAACATCACAATCAGCCAGCTGCAGAAGGCACCTCGCATAATTTGATGATTGCATCACGCATAAAGTGTTAACTATTCTGCACGCACACTTTGCTGATATGTCACGTAGTGCTAGACGCTTAGATTGGAGAGTGTTCCACTAGTGATATGTGATACTAAAATCCAGCATTATGACTACCTTACTGACTCCAATACGTCACGTAGTCTTTTATTTCATTTCGAACTTCTTTTCTTTCTTCTCATGACAATTGCAACAGTTCTTTTTTTTCTCTTAAATTTTCCGACGAAATTTATTTTAACAAAATTTCACCTTTAATATTATTTGTTGTCAATTAATCATTTTTTTTTTGCATTTCATACTTTCAACGATTTCACGCTAATTATGAACATTTTATTAATTGCTAATTGCACTGGAATGCTTCAAATTTTTGCAAACTTTTGTACTTTCTTCTTGAATATGCTTCATTTTTATTTATTTTTATCATAATATATATTTGATTGCTTTCAACATTTTTGTTTCGCTTTCCTAAGTTCATTGCTCATTTTCCACATGTTTGATGATTTTTCCCGATTATGATGGATTACCGTGCTCTGTCAAACAAATATACGCGCGTATTTCGCTTCAGATTTTCCGGTTACTGTACAATTTTTTTTTTATATGAATGGTGAAATGTTTTGCATGCAAAATAATTTTTGGCTGAAAAACAAAAAGACAAAAATGTTTGGAATATCCTTTAACAAGCAAATATACGGTAACGTAAATAATGAAATAAAGCGAATAATTGTTGTCGCAGCAGTTTATGGTAATATAATTGTCCTTGTTCCTCGTTCGATCGATTTTTCAACGAGTTTCCTCGTGTCAATCCTTTTTTCACAATTTCTTTCCAGTTCGCTCGGAAAGAAGTTATGTTGTATTAACCAATCAGTGTGTTTAAGTCACTCGCTGGTTAGGCGAACCGTGACTCGCTTCGTCTCTTACGTTTTCACCTCGCCCAAGGGATCCCGTGAAGAGCACTTTGGTGAGTTTTGGTCCTGAATATAATTTAATAAATGTAATTTACCTACCAAATGTGGTAATGAATAAAGATGTTAATTTTTAGTGCTTTTATTTTAGGTATTCATTGCAAGTTACATTGGATTTTACAAATTATCATTTTTCTTTGTTTTCTTTTTTTCAAAAAATATCAAATTCAGTTCTGTGAAGCAAAACAATACATTATCATTATCATTATTATTGTTATTATTATTATTATTTCTTTTTGGTCAATGATAAACTGACGAATAAATCCTTGAAGTATGGGTACGTGATATTTGATAATAGTAAAAAGGGATCGGAAAATGAAATTTTGAAAATGGACTGATTTTTTGTAAAAAATGATTGCACTTACAATATTTTTTTTTATTAAAAATTTAAAGCTATTTTTTTATTAAAAATTAAAAAATTATTCCTGACAACTTTTTTTTCCATTTCCTTTTTATTAATTTTTAATTATTCAACTGCAAAATTTTATCAAATGAAAAATTTGAACAGAAAAAGAAAACGAAGAAAAAAAAAAAAAAATCGGAGTAAAATAAAATTGAAAATATGTATAGAAGCAATAAATTTTTGCCGTAAAAGAAAAAGATATGTAAGAAATTTAAAAAGTTTTTTCCATTTTTGATTGACCTTCATTTTAACCTTTCATTTTTCTTCGTTAATTCCGCTACTATTTTGTTCATTATTTTTTCCTATCATCATCAAATGTATTTTTGGAACATGTTCATTTTGTCCGTAAGTGTTACACAAAAGTCCTTGAACGAAATTTAGGATATTCTTGATGGGATGAAATGATAATGAAAGTTTGTAAAATGAATTAAACATAATGGAAGAATTTCGTGTAGGCGAGCAATTTTATCAATTCATCAAATTGTCTCGAAATTCTTCTTCATTTTTCCTTCCCAATTCTTACTTACTTAATAATTAACAGAACAAAAAAAGAAAAGTAGATGTATGGATAAGTCACATATATGAGTTAACCATTATGGAAAATGGTAAAGGAAATAATTTATGGGTAATTTGTTTGGTATATTATAAGTGATTAATAATTTGAAAAAAAATAATAATTTACACGTAACAACAATTTCTTGTTACCTGTAAATTTATATGTATTGTAAATATGCAAAATGAATAGTTTTGTTTGTCGGATTTAATTTATAAAATTTAATTTTCTTTTTTAATTTTTCCAGTATCTGAAATCAATCATTGTTAAAATATTTAAGGTGTATTTGTGAGAAACGCTAACTGTGTGTACAATAATGCCTTGTGAAGGGGTAATTTTCTTTAATAATTTATTTATTTTTTTGCAAGAATTTTACATTTTTAAAAAAATCTTTTCTTCTTATACCAATCCAAAATGTATGATGGAACAATGATTTGAATTTCAATAAAACAAAAAAAAAATTTTTTTTTTTTGGTTTTTTGTTAAATGTTTAATTATTATAATCAAATACTTCGTGAAAATTCCAAAAAAAAAAAAACGCACAAATAGCTAGCATAATAAATGTTACACAATTAACTATAAAACAGTAAAATTGGAAGAAATAAATTTTTTAAAAATAACAAAAATTAATTTTTCACTGTGTTTATTTATCGTATAGAAAAAAAAAATAAATAAATGAAGCCAAAAATAACATTGTAATTATTAATTTAGCTAATAATTTTTTGCTAAATTTTAATTTAATTTAATAATTGCCAAAATTAAATTAATTAAATAATGTAGTTTGTTGTTGTTGTTGTAAATTTTTGTCTTTAGCGTGAATGTATTTCCATACATATTGGCCAAGCTGGTGCACAAATTGGAAATGCTTGTTGGGAGTTATACTGTTTGGAGCATAACATTGGTAAAGATGGAAAAGTTACAAATGAAGGAAGCAATGATTCCGCAATGCAAAATTCGAAACCAGAAAATCAGGTAATTTTTATTTTAAATTCCAAAAAAAAAAATTTTTCCCACTCAAAACATTTCATAGCTCATTTCAATACAGTCTATTCTATTGGTTTAATTTATTCAAAGAATTCCTTACTATTACCATTCTTGCTTGTTTGTTTTTTAAACTAAATTAAAGTTTTTACTTTTTCATATTGCCAAGCCTTCAATGATTTTAATCGTTTCTTTTTTTTTAATCTAAAATGTTTCCAATGAATTGATTTTAAATTTCATAAATTTTTATTTTTTATTTATTTTTTGTGATTGAGCTTAAAAAAAAAAATCATTTTTTTGTTTTAGTCGATCACAACATTCTTCTCTGAATCATCTGGTGGCAAATATGTTCCACGAGCAATTTATATTGATTTAGAACCTACAGTACTTGGTCGGGTTAAATATTTCACATTTCATTTTTTACTTTTTACAATATGACATTCATTTTCACGTTTTCAAATTAATTAATTAATATTAGTCTTTCAAAAAAAATAAAATTTGATGATGTACGGTAATACAGTAATGCTGACGAGCTACAGTAATATGTGCAAATTAACTGCTGAATCATTGCGGATTCATAGTACAGTGGCATGATCCGCATATGGAGAGATTGAAACGATACACATCGAAGGGTTCAGTCCCCAGATATGTTATCACTGACGACAGATCTTAGCGACGGGTGGGTCGGGCAGAAATAGTAGCATGATGAATGAGATGCAACAGTTTCAAATGCCTTAGATCAATAATTTCCGTCAATGGCCGTATGAACGAAGCATTCGACGCATAAAAGATAGCCACCACCTGGACGAAATGGGCAAAAAGTACAACAGGAATCACTTAAGATAAGAAGATAAAGTGGTCGTCCTCAAGTCCAATGGCTAATAACAAAGGAATTGCACCTATGGAGCCGAACGCACGAAGAGGATGCTTCACAGCAGCGGAACCTGCAACCTAGCGGGACAAAGGCTAAAAAAAAAAAAAAAAACTGCTGAATTATTGAGCAAGAAAAACAAATAAATTTACAAAATTTTTTTTTCATTGCTTTTCATATTTCGTTTAAAATGAAAAATGATTTAAGAATTAAAAATTTTCTGCACTACTGTAATGGTTACTGTACTGCGTAAGGGCAGTGATGCAGGATGGTACTGTAGCAAGATGATAGTAATTTTGCACAATTTTTACTACTACATTCAACAATTTCTCTTTTTTCATTTTTTTTTCTCCATCCTCCATTTTCATTTCTCCATCCTCCATTTTCATTGACTTTAAATTTTCAATGTTTTTTTTTAAACATAACTTACATAATTTGTCAACGCCACGATTCTGAAACTAAAATTAAAATTTCAAAAATCTTACGCTAAAATTACAAGCAATTTTGCAACATAATTGTCATTCATTTTATTTCGAAAATTTAGTCTAAAAATGTTATCGTAAATTTACTTATTAATTTAATGTTTTCGTTAAAAAAAAAACAACTTTTTGCATAAACGATTTTTGATAATACATTTATTTCTTCCTTTATCTTATTCCACCTTTGTTTTTTGTTTTTGCCTCATTATTGATTAATTGAAATGCGCAGATGAAATTCGCTGTGGTCCATTCAAACAGCTTTTCCATCCGGAACAATTAATTAGCGGTAAAGAAGATGCAGCTAATAACTACGCACGTGGTCATTATACAATCGGTAAAGAGCATATTGATATTGTTTTGGAAAAAATACGAAAACAGGTTGGTGTCATTGTATTTTTTTCACCAATTTTGTTGTTCAAAGATTTTTTTAAAACAAAACAAATTCATCCAATCGTAAATTAAAATTTTTTCGATTTTCAGACTGAACAATGCATGGGATTGCAAGGTTTCTTGGTATTTCATAGTTTTGGCGGTGGTACCGGATCCGGTTTTTCGTCATTGCTGATGGAACGACTATCCGTTGAATATGGTAAAAAATCAAAACTAGAATTCAGGTAAAGCTTAAAAATAAAAAATTAAATCGTTCATTCAAAAAGTGAAAAAATACAATCACTTAAAGATGCCAAAATTTTTTGATTCCTTTCAAGTTTAATTCATTAGTGCTTGCTACCATCCATTTTGAATTTCAGCATGACATTTTCTTATTAAATTTCAATTCTTCCCATTGACACTAATAACCTTTGTATTATAAACAAATTGATTGATGTAATGAGCTAATTTATTTTTGAATTATTGATAAAATTTTTGCACTTTTAGGTTTGATTAATTTAAATTTCAAATTACAAATTCTGTTTAATTGCTGGATTTCAATTTTTTCCGATGATTTGAAAATTAGCAACCATGCAATTAATTATTTCATGAAATAGGCTAATTATTTGTTATTTAATTGATATTCTGCATTAATAAATTATCCATTTGCAATTCGAAGACATGCATTCGTTCATCAATAATTTTGAGACTTTTATTCAAATCTTTCAATGAATTAAATCAAATTTAAAATTTGTGATAAAAGTGAAACGATCATATTTAAAAAAAAAAACAACCTTTTAATTTCAAAATTAAAAATTCGAAAAACAAAAATTAAATAACTCTTCCACAATCTATTTAATCAACTAATCAACATTAAATCCGTAACACAAAATTAACACTAAAAATTTCAAATCTTACAGCATCTATCCAGCTCCACAGGTATCAACAGCTGTTGTTGAGCCATACAATTCAATTCTAACCACTCATACAACTTTGGAACATTCGGATTGCTCATTTATGGTTGACAATGAAGCTATTTATGACATTTGTCGCCGAAATCTTGACATCGAAGTATGAATTCTAACAACATTGAAAGAAAGTTTTTTTTTTTTATAATTTGCGTAAATTTTTTTTTTTTTTATTTTGCTTTTAAACAATTCAATGTAAATAATAGAAAAATAATTTAAGAATAAAAAAAAATCATTTTAGTTGGAAAAAAAAAATTTTTTTTTCTCCTTGCAATTGCAATGTTCTTTAACAATTCAGCATAAACAATAAACAAATTTCTTTTCTTGTTTTTTTTTTGTTTTCGCAAAATTTCCGCTAAATTGATGTGGTTAAAAATTTTAATTAAAAAAAAAAAGAAAGAAAGAAATTATAGCGGCCATCATATGTCAATTTAAATCGACTCATTGCGCAAATTGTTTCATCAATTACTGCATCATTACGTTTTGATGGTGCATTAAACGTGGATTTGACGGAATTTCAGGTTTCATTTTTTGATTTTCCATGCAAAAATTACAATTTTGTTCGTTAAATTAATACAAATGAAAGAAGAAACAAGCTTTGCAAGACAAGAAAAAAAAAAACTGATAGCTGCTATCAATTAGGTTCAATTAAAACATTAGATTGTATTAAAATACAATTCAAATAATCAACAGGTTATATTAATTAAAAGAATGATGATAATATACTCAAAAATATATTAACAAAAACTAAAAAGTAAATTTGCAAAATTTCAAAAAATATTTTATAGTTTAATGTTTGCATTTTTTTATTTTTTATTTTTTTTCTTATGCCTTTTGATTTTCCAAATGACAATTGGAAAATTTCAAAAAAAATACCATTAAGATTTTTTCATTGGAAGAAAAAAAAAATGAAATTTGTTATTTAAAATTTCAGACAAACTTAGTACCGTATCCACGGATACATTTTCCATTAGCAACCTACGCACCTGTAATATCATCCGAAAAAGCCTACCATGAACAACTTAGTGTTGCTGATATTACAACAGCCTGCTTCGAACCGCATAATCAAATGGTGAAATGTGATCCAAGAAGTGGAAAATATATGGTACATATTTTCCCATCATTTTTTGAACATTTTAAAAACAATTAAAAAAAAACTTACTAATTTTGCATTCAAATTATTATCTTTAAATGACTATTTAATTATTTCAATTTAAATTACAATAAGTAGTTCGGTGGTAATTTTTCTCCGTATCCAGGTTACAATATGCTTGTAGACAGTTCATTTTCAGGTTACAATATGCTTCTAGACAGTTCATTCCCAGATTACAGTATGCTTCTAGACAGTTCATTCCGAGATTACAGTATGCTTCTAGACAGTTCATTCCCAGATTACAGTATGCTTCTAGACAGTTCATTCCCAGGTTACAGTATGCTTCTAGACAGTTCATTCCGAGATTACAGTATGCTTCTAGACAGTTCATTCCCAGGTTACAGTATGCTTCTAGACAGTTCATTACCAGGTTACAGTATGCTCCTATAAACTGAGAAATATCGTTTATTTGCTAAATAAAACTATAAAAAATTATTTTTTAACTAGTTTTTGCTCATTTCGACCTCACAATTCTTCTATCAGTTTGCTCTGAAAGAAATTATGCTAACCATTGTCTGTTAGATGAAAAATTTCCGAATAATTTTTCCGAAATGATTGAAGGAGAATTAATCGATAGCATATCTTATTGTCCCTATGATTGCTTGCTGAGGTATACGATTATTAAGTTACCTACCATAGCTTGAAAATTCCCAAACAACTTCAAGATCGATGGAAAAAACTCGATAATATATCAATTCATATGATTGCATACGATGAATGCATAATATATTGATGGATCTGAAAATGTTTAAAGGCTATTAAATCACTTTCATACCTACGATAATTTTTCAATAACCAACAAATAAAATAATTTTACCTGAAATTTTATAAATTGAAAAATTTATTTCATTCGAAACTTTAATGACAAAAATTTTTTTCGAATCATTTATGCTCGTTCTTACTTCTAAAGCAAATAATAATGCTCAAAAAATCTCTTCATAGCAATTTTGTTCAAAATATAAACCTGACATGAATTGAATGGTAAAAAAAAAATTTGAATTTGCTTATAATTGTTTCAACGGGAAAAATTTTGGATTTTTACCTCAAAATACGCTAATAATTTCGAAAAAAATTAATTAATAATTGGCTGTATGCTTACTGTAGCAATAGGCTGTGTGTCTACTGTATCAGTAGGCTGTATGCTTACTGTATCAATAGGCTGTATGCTTACTGTATCAATAGGCTGTATGCTTACTGTATCAATAGGCTGTATGCTTACTGTATCGTGGTGATGTTGTACCAAAAGATGTCAATGCTGCAATTTCGATGGTAAAAACGAAACGTGGAATTCAATTTGTTGATTGGTAAATTTCTTTTCTTTTTTTTAAATGAAAAATTTTTTTAAACCAAAAGAAATATGAACTTTGAATAATTTAAGAACTTTATTTAATTATTGCAGGTGTCCAACTGGTTTTAAAGTTGGCATTAATTATCAACCACCTACTGTTGTTCACGGTGGTGATTTAGCCAAGGTTTGGGGTAATTTAACTTCTGCTCAAAAAAATTTCAAGAGTTTTTTTTTTTAATTCTTTAAAATTGTAAAAACAAAATAAAATAAATAAATGTTTTTTTTTTTTAATATAAATTAAAGTGAATGAAAAAGCGATAATTTTAATTCATTCAAAAAAAAAGGTTCATCGAGCTGTTTGCATGCTATCAAATACGACAGCTATAGCTGACGCATGGGCACGTCTGGATCATAAGTTTGACTTGCTGTATTCCAAACGAGCATTTGTACATTGGTACGTTGGTGAAGGTATGGAAGAAGGTGAATTCACGGAAGCACGTGATGATTTAGCTGCATTAGAAAAAGATTATGATGAAGTACAATTTCAAAAATTTCAATTTATAAATTCGAAAAAATTTTTGAATATTTATTGCTAATTAATTGGAAAATTTCATCGTTGAAAATTTTTAAAAATGTTAATTAAGCAAATGTTAAAGTTAGGTAAATTAATAATGTAATGCTAACTAAAAGAAATGAATGAATGATTTTTTTTTGAAATATTTTTTTATTAATACAGTACATTTATTTGAATGAGAAAAAATTGAAAAAACAAAAACAAAAGCTTGAAATTGAATGAGTTTTTTTTTTTTCTCTCTCTCTCTTTCCAATAAATAATAAATGATTTTTTTTTTGTCAATTTTAAGTATTTCCAACAAAATCATTGCAAAATGAAAAATATATAAAAAACAAAGAAAAAAAAAATCATTAAAAAAAATTTTGTACACAATGTTTTCGTTCTTTTTTAAATTAATAAAAATTTTCAGTAATTTCACAAGCACTTTAGTACTTATGCTATCGTAAAGCAAATCTGTTTTTGCTCCCAATATCAGTTTATAATTCTTTTCCATCTTATTAATTTGTCAATTTTCTTCTTTAATGTATTTTTTTGCAAGCAAAAGTATTTCTTAGCAATGACTCTCGTGAAGCTCGAAATTTCAATTGATTGTGTTAAGCTCGTTGCAATTTCATCATTTAATGCTTACTTTTACAATTGTATTGCAGTAGCTGTCTCGAACAAAGATTAAGAAATGCTAGATTATTAAGTTTTAGAAAAAAATAAATAAAATTTTTTTTTAATTTCTAAAAATTTTCGTTGAGTAGGAAATGGCAACCCAAACCAGTATCTTTGCCAAAAAAAAACCCATTGCGACCTCATGGACTGACTAATACATGGTGTCGCAATGAATCAGACTCAACTATGCGATTGAAGAACAAATTAATTTACTTTTTTTTTATAGGTAAGTAAAGATTCGGCAGCACTTAACGATGATGAAGAAGATGGAAGTGAATATTGACGAAAAACGTTTTTGTTCTTTTCTTTTTTTTAAATAACTTAACAAATTTTATTTTACATTTTTTTTGTTCATGCAATGAATTTATCATGAAAAATAATGAAAAGTAGAAATTTTGATCCTTTTCTTTTGCTTTAAAATTTTTTTGCAATTTTTTTTTTTTAAACTTTGTCATTTTTTTTTTTATTTTGAAAAAAATGAATGTTATTATTTGTAAAAATTGGTTCATTAAATTGCTAGAAGATGGAAACAATATGAAGTATTGCAAATGAATAAAATTTCATTTATTTTCACATTAAAAAATTTTAATTTGTCTTTTGTTTTTTCATAAAATTCAAAATTTTCAATTTTTTCTTTTTTTTCGACATAAAATAAATTGTATTGTTAAATAAATATTAATTAGCAATTTGCATTGTTTATTTTGTGTATTTGTTTTAATACAAAGTAATTTACTGATGTAATAATAATAATAATAAAGGGAAAAATTTTTTGATATTGTTGAGCTTTGAAAAAAAAAAAAAGTTAATTTTTTTACACATTTTAATGCTTTCCTTAATTATTACATCATTTAATATTTCGCATTTTAATGATCAAAAAAAAATAATAATAAAATAGAATTAAAAATCAAGAATGTTTTTTTTTTGCATTCAAAAATTTACAAGAATTTCATCATCCTTTTTTTATTTATTCTCACCAAAAAAAAAAAAACCTTCCCGATTATAGCGTTTGTCTCACTAGGTTGCAGGGTTACGCTACTTTCGAGCGTTGTGTCAATACCTCACTTGGTCACATTGGGCATTGCGCATCGCTGGAGTAAAGCTCAAAGCATTTTTATGACTGCGACTAACTTTTTTGCCCTACAGACCCGCCGCAAAGGTCCTGTCGTTGGAGGTAGCACATTTGGGGGATCAAACCCAACCCTTGTGTTAATCTTTTTTTGTTATGCGAATCATACCACCTTGCTTTCATTCATCCATTCATTTATTCGCACTAAAAACATAACAAAATAACAGTGAGAAAGAAAAGCGAGAATGTTGTTATTATAAAGGTCATCAAAATTTCAAAAATGCCAATTATTTACCATACACCATATGTACAACTCTTGAAGCTATGAAAAAGATCATCTAAATTTTCTGCGGACAATTCATTGAAATTTTCTACGAAGGAAAAATCTATTTTGAAATTTTACAATAAAAATTCGAGAGAATGGCAAAATTAAACGGCGAAAACAAAAGTAACCAATTGATAATAACGAAATATAAATGAGTAATAAAAATATTTGTCTTAAAAATTTCGAAAAAAAATTTATTAACTATGATTTAAAAAAATACAATCAATCCTTAAGAGCATTAAAAGTAAACGAAGAATTGGTTTTTCTCCGTACACAAAATTTGAATCATTTTAATTTAGGAAAATATTCCGACATCGTTGTGTGTCCCTCCTGTACGCCCGCATGCTTGCCTGCATTTATCCAAATGGATTTGCCTGAGTGCATATATATATATGTGTGTATCGGTGTGTGTGTATCGGTGTGTGTGTATCGGTGTGTGTGTATCGGTGTGTGTGTATCGGTGTGTGAGTATATTAGCGTTAACAACAGCTACAGGCCTTCTCAAACTTGTTGACTTACATTTTGTACTATGCAGTTTTCATGAAGTATTGTAAAATGAACAGCAGCTGTGATCCAGAAAGAAGAGTCATTGCATAGCTGAGTGATATGGTTGCAGCAGCTTTTCGAGCTTTAAATGCCTTTAAATACTTTTTTCATTACGGCATTTCTTCCTTTATTAAATGAATTATTTTCCTGTCTCTTCTCTCTCAAACCAAATGCTCTGATTATTAAAAACAATGATTCAAATTAAGCCAAATAGATTCAATAATATTAAAAAAACATTCAGACTAAATTTCATTCAAGAAAAGTAGTTTTGACAATTGCTATTCAAGTTTCTTGGCATTTCAAAAGCCC
The DNA here is from genome assembly GCA_013365335.1 of Madathamugadia hiepei. Classification (NCBI taxonomy): domain Eukaryota; kingdom Metazoa; phylum Nematoda; class Chromadorea; order Rhabditida; family Onchocercidae; genus Madathamugadia; species Madathamugadia hiepei. The sequence continues at coordinate 14,124 of JABVXS010000619.1, forward strand.
TTGACTGTCTGTTATCAATCCAAAGACTTGCTTTCTTGAATGCATCAACATTTGTAAATTTGTCTTTTCCCTTTTCCAGTGTTTGTTAACTTTTTTAGTAGTTTGAAATTATGAAGCAATGAGACGCAACAAATTCACGACATAACAATGAAGTTCGTGGATTATAATAATCCGCCTAAAAACACTTTGATTTCCCATAAAAGTTTCAAACAATAAAAGTAGCTGTTGATGATAAGAAACTTACTAAAGATTACTTCTTTAGTAAGGTTGCACTGGACTGCAAGTGTATCTGCTTCATACTTACCTTAATCACTGATCTTATTTACTTTAGGTCCAGCAATTGAAAACTTGAAAAAAAGTTCCTACCGATAATAAATTGAAGCAAAACTTGTTGCGCATCTTTCGGAAATGAAGGATTCGTAGGAAATCTCAGAGCTCGTTCCTGCACCACTTACCACTTACTTCAAAAGCGGTTTTGAGAAAGTACTGAATGGCAAAATTGAGTTGTGGTGCGAGATGCCTTAAATTCTGCCTTTTCGTCTTCAATTTGATCTTCCTGGTAACTTCTCAGTTTTAATATAATTTCAGTTTTGTTTAAAATAAACTCATTGCACGAGTCAGTCGAAGTAACCAAGGAAGCATATATTCTCCTAATGAGCAGCAATAATTATCGATTATGAGAAGGGAAGTAAAAGCATTTAAGGTATGTGGCTTGGTGTGTGTTGGTATTGGTACTTGGTTGGTGCTGGATCGATATGCCGTGGATAGCTTGGCGGTTGCCAGTGAAAAAGTTCAAGTCACGGATGATGGACTGCGGGAATTGGTATGTTCCTTCCTGATCATCGCCTTTGCTTAACTGCTGAGATGGTAAGGTAGACTTCTTCCATATTTCTCCATCTCTGCAACCAAGAAGAAAACGAAAGGAAAGGGAACTGAAGTAGGTTAATTCATCAAGAATTCCCAGCTGATAGAAAGAAATGACAGTGATTTAAGCAAATTCATCCACTACACTTCATGTAAAGGTTCGAATTCAGCTTTTCGGCAAAAAATTAAATAAACCGAAGCACAGATTTTATAATTAAAGGCATCTAAGCCATCTGCTGTACGACAAGTTGCATTTTTATTGATTATCGGTGGTATAATTGTCATTGTTGTGTCGTTTATGGGATGCTGTGGAGCAGCGAAAGAATGGCGACTGCTTTTGTGTTGCGTAAGTTATCACTCTACCGACTTGTGGATTACCCATGCTTATTGATTGATGTCGTATATGGAGGAAATCACTGAATAACACCTGCTTACAATCATCTGATTAAATGAAGACCCATTGATACATAAATGAATTGACAATGAAACTGTTTGAAGCACCTGGAGAAAGTTAAGACATGAGATACGTAAAATATTTTAGTGATCCGAACCGAACAGACTTTACTAAGAAGAGAACGAGAGTCGAACTATTGATACTCAAGTCGCATTCTGTAATTTATCAAGTTACAATTGACAATATGAGCTCATTTTGATAAAAAAAAGGCCCAAAAATCAGAAATCTGAAAAGAACGTGCCACAGAATGAAAAAGAAAAGTTACTGTCACATGGTAAGAAGGAAGAAACTTTTATAAGTTTCAAAAATCAGAAGGAGAATTAGTAACTTTTTCAAAGGTCGTGATGATGTTCGTTTGGCAGATTATTCTTTACAGTATGCAACATGCCTGATGATTATACTGGCAACGCAAATAGCAGCAGCGATATATGCAGTAATGCATAGTCATACGGTAAGTGATAATACATCTTGTCACCAAGTCGAATAGTTTTTGTTTGTTCGTTCTCCTTTATACCTAACACATTCTCCTTCATTCATCTATATGCCTCTCAATTTCTATGATTTACGATCTGCAGTTTGCACAAGATTTTCGACAAATATTAAAAGCATCGTTGAAACTGTACAACGGTACGGATACTGCAAGCAGGATGTCTGACGATACAGCTCTCATGAAGGCTGCCTGGGATAAAATTATGATTGAGGTAAGTATGATGACAAGATTGGCATGATGAGATGGGTTAAATCAAAACTAGTCAGGCGAAGTAACACTCACAGGTATTTTAAGCGAATATTACGGTCATCTGGACGTGTTTTCAGAGGGCATCACCCTTATTTTTTGGCAACTCACCTCCAATTAACAGCAAAACCAAATTTTCATGTCAGCCTCCTAATGCTAGCAAAAGCACTAACCCAATAGTGAACAATGATTTACAGAAATCTTGTTGTGGCGTGGATTCAAAAATCGGCGATTTCAACGAGAGCGGTTGGTATCAGCTAACTGGCGGAAGACATCAATTCCCACCAGCTTGCTGTCCTCTAAACAAGGATGGAATTTTGATGGAATTTTGTCCTACAATAGCCAGATATGGAGATGTAAGAATCGTTGAATTCAACGTTTTTTATAATTTTGCGTAGGGAAATCGTTTTCGGTTGTCCATTTTCATCCGAATCCATAAATTTAAAATTTTTTTTAAACCTTCCTCGCAACAATGCAGTTTCATGTTGGCATCTTTGTTTCATTCTAGGGTTGCTATGATAAAATCAAGGATTCTGTGCAGGCCTTATCAACTCATTTTAAGATTGTCGCATGGACTGTAATCAGTATTGCTTTGATACAGGTAAACTAAATCCATCACCATAACGTTTGTTTGCTGAAAGCACGGAAATTAAAAATTTGTTATGGGTTCTCTTTAATGTTTCTGAAGCAAAAATTCCTCGCGTTCTTCTTAAAATAGACTTTACAAATTTTCGCAAGAATGATTAGTGCAAAACATAGCTGGAATCTATTTGCACATTCTTTTCAATGCTAAACCACAGAGTCTTCACAAACAAGTTATGCAAGTTGCATGAGTGAACTTATCATCGTACTGAATACAAGAAGAAGTCCTTCTAAACAACTGTTTTCAATGCACACGTTTTTCCAGATATTCGGCATAACAGTGGCATTTTGCTTGTGCAATGCAATCAGTGAAAATAACTATTACTGATACAATTGTTTATAATCTGTTTCCAAATGTCAGCTGCTTTTCTTTTATTATCAATCACTCGTGAGGAATTTGAGACTTTGACAATAAACATTCAGTTGCTCAATTTTATAGCTTCAATGTAAGGACAGACAGTTGTGTTTCTCAAGTAGTACCATGTAAATGAATTTTTAGTCTAAGATTTTAGTCCTCAGCACAGGTCACATTCAGTCGCTCTTTTAGATGAACTTAACGCACATACATATGTGGTACTTGGCTTCAAAACAAAGAAGTCCCTCTATCTTAAATAGGCAAAAGTGGAGATCCACAGTGGGACAAGTCGTCCATAAAAATTTTTGTTTTTGTTTAGAAGTATATCCAAAGTTGCAGAAAAGTTTGATTTCAACTTTATAAAACCATTTCCTTTCAAAATGAAGAAGATCATAACCTCACTGCTTCCATTTTTTTCACTTTTTATTGAATGATTTTCGAATTTGAAATGCTACTTTCATTGGCCATATATTGCCAGTAAAATTTCAGCGTTCAGCTTTTCTACAACGTTTTCTTGTAGGACTTCAAGTGGAAAGAGATCTTTTGGTCTTAGCTGCTTTCATCTCCATGCACTAAGTTTTGTCGACTCTGTGGAAACCACTTTATCAGTGAATCACCAAAGACTCTGCAACAAATTTACTTCAGTCTAAAAATCGGCAAAGATCGCATTTTCCGCTCAATGTTTATTTCCCTGCTTAAATCGTTTAGCTGAAGTGACACTTACAGTACTGGAATGGAGTTGTAGAAGGAAATTTAAATTGGAATGGAGCAGGAACCCTTTCATTTTTTTTTAAATATTATAATTACTTTTCCAAAAGAACAAACTGTGTGTACCTCAGCTTCAATGCTGTCGCCAAAATGGCGAAGTTAAAGTCACAAAGATCAAGATGGCGCCACAATGTCGAAATATATGAGCGCTTGTCAAGGTTGCCCTTTGATATACTGCTGCCCGCCAATTGGTCAAAAATGATGTGTTGTGATCTGATTGGCTCACGTCAATGGAAGGATGTGCATATAAACACTGGATTGCAACTCCGAAGTAGTGTTTTACCAGTTCACTTCTGGACTCGACGACGACTATCTCTACCGCTCCAACGGCGACAATCTCTTCACAACTGCTTTGGATTTATTACCACTATTTACCTATTTCAATGTATTCGTATATTCTACACGTTCGTTGTTTCATTTCTTATTCCAAAAAAGGTTTATAACCCAAGTTAGAGCTTTTCAACAAACAACGACACCTGCAATAACCAATCCGCATAGAATCCACAACAAATACATTAAAAATTTTTTTGAGGTTTCACGCATAGGTGAAACTTGCATCATAGTAATATAGCAGTGACTCTACTTTCGAGATAGAAAAAGACGTAGCATGTAAATGAAAAGACATAAATTGAAGTTCTGTTCACGACTGAACTCTGTTGGTACTGAATGCTGAAAAGGGCATTCTCTGCCTACAGCCTAAAGTAGCAGCAGCAATTTTCTTTGGCACCATTTATTTTTGGCTCATTGCTTAAGATTAAATTTAAGCTTCTGCAACTAAGAACTTTCTGTTTAAACCTCTTTTTTCTATAAAGAACGGGATGACACAAGAATTTCTACGATCACGAATAATCATCTTCAGACAGAAACAGTTAAATTTCCTCGGAATTTGGAGCGGTATTGTCAAGAGTTCAGCAATACCGAAAAAAGATGCTAACGATACCTGTTTTGCCTCACCTAGTTACAGAAATCACGAGAAAAGACGAGTGACTCCATGGCAAAGGTGATGCTTGGTCTTGTTGCGTTATCATGTCTCGAGAAGAGAATACTGAAGTTGAAATCAGTAGGATGAAATTTAGCATTGGAACGAATGATGAGTATAATCATGATGCTATATATCAGCTGCTTTTTTGGCATTCAATAATCTCAACAAAGTTTGCTGTCAAGTTCGGGAACATTAAACTGTAAGGCCTCATTAGCTCAGTGGTAGAGCGTCTGCCTCGTAAACAGAAGGTCGCTGGTTCGATCCCAACATGAGGCAGTGTTCTAAGGTGCAGGGTGCCCATGGTTTTCCACTAGACGCTGGAAGACGGCACAGTGAATGTAGGAGTGGGGAGTATGCCACTGGTTGTCAGGATGCATTCTTGCGCAGATAACCAAGGCACTTTACCAGGCCACTTTTCGTTGTTTGGCAGAACGAACTGTGAACTGGAAGTATTTGTCAAAACACTGCTGGTAATACTTCCGGATCGTTCTTCAATCGAATGGTGGTTCATTTGCATCCATAAAGCACGGAATCAGTGTTCGTAAATGTTCATCTGTATTTCCGCGGTGCTGCAAAAATCGCATGCACAGTTTCACGGACAGTTTAATAAAGAGTTCTACTGCTTCCTGGCAATCAATATGAAATTTGGACAATCGTCGTCCAAACAGATGGAAGTGATCCTTCTCAACGAATGTTCGGTATACGATAAAACTGCCATGGGTAAATGATGCAACACTAAGCACACTGCAAGTTTTATTCGCCAAAAAGCAAGCATTCACAAAACTGCTTTGAATTTCTTTGTTTTGGAAAATGAATATGACAAAAGCTTGAAAAGCTAGTTTCAAATTTTCACCAACCAGAAAATGAAGCTCTCCTGTTCATACTTCAATTACGGAACCGACAAACGTCACATCTCAAATTTGCAACTTGACCATTTTCGACAAAATTAAATGTATTATTATCGAATAAGCGAACTACTACTATAGCCAAAACTTCTATGAATTACTACTATACTCACGTGAATTTTCAGTTGAAGGAGTGCAAACGCTCATAGTACCCAAAATTGATGCTTGAAAGTTCGATTTTCATGGTGAGTGCCTTACAGTGGCGGAAAGGTTTGAGTGGTGTGACAGCTGCCCATCTTCACGGGATCCCTTGGGCAAGGTGAAAGCGAAGAGACAAAGCGAGTCACGGTTCGTCTAACCAGCTAGTGACTTAAGACAATGGTTAAAAAACACAACTTCATTCCGAGCAAACTGAGAAGAAGTTGTGAAAAAGGGTCGACACGAGGAAACTCGTTGAGAAATCGACTGAACAAGGAAAAGAATTTCAGATAAAAGCAGAGTAGAAAAAAAGAGGTCTATCAGTAATCAATTGAAAAGCTAGGACAGAATAAAGTTCTGATTTTTCATCATATTCACTGACAACTCTCTGACAGTGTTGCTAAGCTGAACACTTTTATAACAATCACTTAATTCTCGAAAATCAACATGTGCATCAATCAAGAACAATAGAGAATATCGAGAAGCTCTTGGCATATTCGAAACGATTGAAATTGCTTTCCTCCACTACAGACACATTTGGAAAGACTTTTCAAACAGTTCTAAAATATGTACATCAATCAAGAACAATAGAGAATATCGAGAAGCTTTTGGCTTTTTTTTTTTTTGCACTGTAAATATTTATTCTGAATGATCAATCATTTTTTTAGCTAATCGAGTGTCTTGAAGAACAGCGATGACAATCTTTCAATTATTTTTTTTTGCAAAGTAATAAAATATCACTATGCGAACAGATAAAGAAGTTATGCTGCCGCGAAACATCTCATTGACCGAAGGTATTCAAATTATGACACCTTTGTATAGGGATTTATCAATGGTAATTTAGCTAATTACAAGTAGAGGGATCATGTCCGTGCAACCATCAAAGAACGACGAGAATGAAGCTAAATCCAAGAAAAATTCGTCAGAAAATTTCATTCTTTGAATGATGAAAGCACCTACGCACTTTACAAAAAGTAACAACACAACTTTGTGATTTAGACGAATCTGCTAATTCAAAGTTGAAATGTATGTTCTCAACTTCATTTTAACATATCGCTTTTATAATTCCACAATAGCAGAAATTGTAAAAATATTTCATAATTTATCGATCGGTTCGAACATACCAGATCTTTAAGCCTCAATAGTTACAGTCAGTGCCAGTGCCATTAACAAATGATACAAATGCCCATTATTCATCGTTCTTCACTGCTTCCTGCTATCTTCTGGAAGTAAGAACAAATTATGCTCAACAGATATTTGATAAAGTGCAATTCAACTTTTCCAGAATTACAGAACTCAATTAGAGAAGTGAGGGTTGTGAATAATTTGAATCTGATTTTTGACAATTAATTTAATTCCAAACTTTGAAGAAACGTCAAACGTTTTTGACATTTTTTTTTTTTTTATGTTTTTGTTATGCACCTAGCGACCTGTAACTGTGATGTTTTAAGTGTAGGGATTGGTTGACAACTTCATGCAAGAGTATTCTCTGTATTCGCCAGAAAATCTGCTGTTGGATTTCTTCTCGACGGCAACGAATCAGAGTGAACTGAACACAACCACTCATTGAACTGGAAAAATAAATTCTCAAAGAACGAGCTCCGTGGCAGTCACCATTTGTCATATTGCTGATATGCAGGTTCTTTGAAACTGACACATATTTTGTTTTCTAGATGATTCTGCCTGAACTTGTATCCATACAGCATCGCAGGGAAGACCGTCGAATTGAAGATCTCCGCTTTCATCTTCGGTGTTAGAGAGGGGTGCAGGAGGATGTTTTTCGTTTTGTTAAATGTGGAAAAAGTTGTGAAAAAGGGTCGACACGGGGAAACTCGCTAAGAAATCGACCGAACAAGGAATAAGGTATTTTACACTGTACTGTTCCATTTAAACGAACTTATTGGTGACAATCACTTCGCGAGTGATTCACGAGCCGACATATCAGTAGCTAGGAGTGGGACACCTGCTCACGCTATACCTTACTACCACGATTCAGTGGATTCGAAGCGGCTGCAGTCCGATAAATTCTCGAAGCCACAACGACGAATTACAGTACTACCCTCCGCTTTAGAAAGCCATTCCAAATTCATCGTAAAGACTCTATCGATCGGTTAGGGTCATAGGCATCTTTTAATCGACAGCCGATGCTCAGTTTTACCTTCTCTTTGTTTTTCGCTTTCTCTCATTTTCGCAGCAACATATTCTCTCACTTTCTGTACTGTTTGAGCATTATCAAGTGGCCTACACACTCTCATTTCTCCGTTTTACTAATCGAAAACAATGTCGATACGCAGTAGGCGGGTCTACCAGAATTTTCGAGCGTACTGCCAGCCGATATATAACTCTGCTCTCCACTCAACACAATCATTCAACAGTGTGGACGATGTGGTTGGTGGGGTGTGTACATTAAGGGTTGAGGTGGGATGCGGAGAAAAGTGGATCTTGGGGTTTAAGATTGTGGGTGCTGCAAAAATTGTATTCCAACAAGTATTGGTAGGTGGGTTTCTCTCTTAAAAATACGATGCTTTTTGTTGTTTTCAGATCCTGTAGCAAGTAATGGAACGGTTAGCGCGTAAATAGTTCACAGGAAAACTGGATCTGTAACATTTGGATCAGTGTTGAGGGCCTTAAGGTTTACAATTTTGAATTTCCTGTAGCGGAGAATTCTTGCCCTTCGGTAATTGGATTTCGGGAAATTGGAAGTTATGGACTTCTAGGTTGGTCTTGTTGAGATGCTGTGTAATGCTGTTGGAAAAAGTTAGATGCTGTTCCCAAATGACTATGCTAGCCAATGAATTGGAGATTTTCAGGATTGAAGAGATTGAGTAATCCTCAGATAGGGTTGAAGACGATCCCTGAGTTAATGTAGCGTCGCCGTGGAGCAGTGAGGCACAGAAACACCAGAGAAATCTGTTACGTGTTACGAAGTTTGGGTCAGGACCGAATAGAACAGCCGGGGTGTATCCTGTTTTGAAAAACTTACGAAGAAGGTCAATACTTGTATTGAAAGCTGATGAATGAAAAATGCTGATTTACTTGGATAAAAGCTGATAGAATTAGCAGAGGTTTAAAAACTGGGAAATTTCTGCTGTGGGTATAGTAAGCAGCAGTACTTTTTTAATGCGTTTCATGTAGCACTGTTGTTTGAAAATAGTAATTATTAAATTAGTCGTATAGGTCAAAAGTTGGATTTGGAAATCTTGGGAGGGTTAACTGAGAAGCAGCATTAAAAATTTGCATGTGGTCGTTCAGAGAAGTGTTAAATGTACATTTGGCTTGTGTTTGGGAAGTAATGTCTTTGTTAGAAATTGTAAGTATTAGAAATCGATAATTTAGTAAATGTTGGTTATAAAATAGTTGTGCAAAGAAGCAAGGCGTAATGGAGAGATGAAGGGAAGATGGGATATGAAGTTTAAGCAAGAAATGGCGCCAGTCACAAGTCAGGACGAAATGAACTTTTGAAAAGTGCAACTGTAATGGTGCAAACAAATAAGCTTAAATTGGATTGTCAGGTTGACTGGGCAGTGTTATGATTGATGAATTGTAATTCGATAGACTTGTCCATCATGTTATCAGCCTTGAAAATGGCTGTATTTATTGCTCTTCGACTGTTTTTAAATTTTAAAATTGGACAATGAGTGCTGGCCGCAGTTTCAGGAATGACTAGTCGGATGTCTTTAATAAACATGTCTGCACTAAAATCGGATAAACCAAATTTTAGCGCATTTAGCTTGTTTGGGATAGCTCATAGACTTGCTGACGGTTTACTGTAGGGCCTTGCCAAATTATTAAGGCAATGATAGTTACTGAACGACAGACAGTTTCAACATTTGGTAGTCAAGTTTGTAAATGATGCTTGACAATGGTGGTGGTTGTGAGCATTTAATTGGGCATGGCCGTAGTGGCACGTTTGGAAAACGAGTGTGCGAGCGGGACTGCGTGACACATTGTATTGTAGGTTGGTGAGTTAAAGTAATTGAGTTTCATGTTAGGACTTCTTACGGCCGAGGGGTGTGTTAGTGGTTACATGGAGTTTTTTGGTGCTTGCTCCGCTATGAATGTTCATATGCTGGGTTTGTTTTGTATTGTGTTACGTGTTTCTCTTGGCGTCAAGCGGTCGCTGTAATATATATTCACACTAGAATGCAGCTTATGATTGCAAATGTTATATATGAGTGAAATATGGAAACAGTATGGAATGAAAATTGTGAACAGAACTGCGCTTAGCTTTGAGCAAAGAGGTGCAGAAGTACTTGAAAGTGATTAAAGCATATTACGCGGCAGTTGTTGCACATTTCATCTTTATTATCTATTACTTTATAGAGTGCATCATGAATTGGACTTTCGGTTTCAGTAAATGGTAATTATAAACATTTTGTGGACTGGTTATCGAATCGGTTAGCAATTTATTCCGTATGCTTACTTGCTTATTCAGGATGTTGGCAGGAGCTATTTGCGAGATTTCTCAAGCTTTCTTGATCTAGTGACGTTTCAACTACTTTTGAGTGGTAATATAGCGCTGTGGTTTAATATTTTTCGGTAGCAGTGTCTTAACTCATTGATGCGTGATTATGAGTAGACATAAGATATTTTAGGACTTACCCGTAAGTTCTAGCAGGTGACCTTTTTATTTTTAAACCATACATGTAGTTAGTATTTCATGAAGCTGCTATGACATGTCAGTGCCTTTGTGATGCATTAACTACTAGGTACTAAGTGCTAAATATTCTGATGCGTTTAAGTCACCATTACGTAGTCGATGGATAAGTGCATTGTTTCGACAACATCCCAGTGCTGTACATATCATAGGTAGTCGATTTAAGCACTAAAATCTTGAGTGCCGAGAATAGTGAGAGCATGAAAGTAAATTTTTTCTTGCATTTTTACCTCTTATCTTTCCATGCTTGATTTGGGTCCTGGCCTTTTATACATTCTTGTTAGCATAGCGTTGAACAAAATATCGGTTTAATCCAGTGCTTCTTTTTCTTTGATTTTCGACTCGTAATCAATCCGTTACACACCTTATCTATCTGATTTCGATAAAAAATCTAGTAAATCTTTTCTAACCCGTATAGTTTTCTGAAATAGCTGGATATGTGGAGTGTAGTGTTTGTCAACAGAAGTAACAACCTGTCGAAATGTGGCAAAATTGTGCAGGCATTTAGGTAGTTCAGCATTTCATTCAACAATTAGCTTTTCTGTAAACATTATTCGATCAACTTGTAGACTGTATTTGTAGGTTAGTGTGAGCTAATACTAGGACTTCTGGAGTCACGAAAGCACGAGTCTTTCGTGGCAGCTGACTTCTAATTGGCGCGTGGTGCACGTCAATTCAAATTAGGTAGGCTGTAAGATTCTTCGGACGGTTCCCATATGCACTAAGATAGATTTTAAAATGTCGATTAGTTTGAGATGGTATGTTTAGGACGGTTAAACGCCTGCACTTTTTCTCCTGTTCACTTGTAACGGCCAGGTTGCGCTTTCTCTATTGGCATTCATGTCACTTTAATCATATTCTATTATTTTAGAGTGAGTTGCAGCGTTCTAGGTGTTACATTCAAGAACCGAAGAAGGAGGCTATTGAATTGTAGTTGAGGTATTTTGTGCTGGTGTGATGTGACCCAGGCTCTAGCTTAGATGATGGTGACGTATTTGGTACCTTATTTATAACATTTTCAAGGAGATACTTTTGTAGTGCGAATTTTTGATATCATCAGTGGGTGTCGCATACTTATCGTAAATTTGAGACCTATCTCAATTATAGTTTTGGCTTCTAGTCGAACATGAAGGTTTTAAGTGTGCATCCGGTGAATATTTTAGATGAAATGCCCCCTTTGTACTCCCATATATCCCTTGCATCATTTTTTAAGATTAAATATTTGCGTTTGATGTGCGATGATCGCTCAGGAAAGTAGTTGATGTTAGCAACACATCATCATCCCATTTTTTCATAAATATCCTTTTTTTTTCTAGCATTTTCAGTTTTAACCTTTTTTTTTAATTTTTTGGAATATTTTTCAAGATTTCGTTGCTTTTTGAAACACATTTCGGGAATTTTTTTCAATTTCGAATTTTTCGAGTGATTTCGAATAAATTTTTTTTTCTCTTGTTATTGATCACACATTGAAGCACACAATTATGGAAGTTGAATTAGTGGTTTCATCATACCGCTGAACTGATGCATCACATTATATGGTTCGAGGAAATAGACTTGTCAGTTTGAAATACTGGAAGGTCCACATCAGGGTCTTCGCTTATCAAAAAGTAATTCATTTGGTGTCGTGATGGAGCAATGCAGTGTACTCTTTAATTTTGTGGCGGAATCACTTGTATTACTCTGGGATCATTGGTTCGTGGTCGAAAGGATTCCTGCGAGAATTCCCTTCCTTAGCTTACATAATATCTGCTTCCGAGTTGAAAAGATCGATTTTCGTTCCTGGGCTGTATTCCCCGAAATTTCGTATTTAGTAGTTGAACGGAGTAAGAATTAAGATCTGGACAAGATTCTCAATATATCCAGGCAAAGCACTACCTTCGCCTTTTGTTGGTAAACTTTGTCCAGGATTCCAACATGGTCTCGGTGTTGGGGTATTCTGCGTTTCCGCCAATTGCTTCTAATCACCTCAGCACCCTTCTATTTTTTCGACTGTTGATTTCCAGTTCTGTTCATTTCGTTTTATGGACAGGAGATCATTTTAAAGCGGTTTTCTTGTGGAGGTACGACCGTATTTTTCCACCAATAGTTCTCTTATGGTTTTGTAATTTTCAGAGGCCCTATCTCACGAGATGTAGGGC
>JABVXS010000620.1:0-26730 GCA_013365335.1 Madathamugadia hiepei
GCAGGGTCCGCTTCTGTGGAGCATTGTCTTCTTACATCCGGCTCCATGGATGCATGTTGTTGTTGTGTTCCATTTCCCTTGTTATTTTTTTTTGTTTCGGACTCAGGGCGATTACTTCTTGCCCATTTCATCCAGGTGGCGTAGATTTCTTCTTTCGTACGGCCTTTGTCGGAGATTGTTGAGCCAAGGTATTTGAAACTGCTGCATCTCATTCTTCTTGTGACTATCGTTACCCGACCGGCCCGTCGCAAAGGTCTGTCGTCGGTGATAAAATATCTGGGCATTGAACCCTTGTATGTGTATCTTATATCTCTCGACATGTGGATTATTCAATTGGTTAATTAATAATTAATTCATCGAATAGAGATAAATTGTTTATTGATATGATATATATTAAAATCCAATGTTGTATATCAATTAACAAATTCGATTTTATATTCCGCAGGTATTATTGAAGAATTAGCTAATTAATAGACTATTTCATCGGATAGACGTCGTAAAAAACCCGAAATAACATGCATTTTCTTCACAGTTAACGTTAAATCTAAATGATATATCATGTCACCGATTCACGCTGTTCTGTTTGATGTACTAATCAATTATGAATGCACAATTAATTAATGCATTGTTTGATCACTTCAATTTACCATTCTTGCCGCCTGTGTTTGGCAATGTATTACCGTCTTTATCTATTATAACAGCCTTTTTATAAATTGCACGCACATGCAGTTCTGCTTTACAGCATGTGTCGCCAAAATGGCGAAGTTAAAGCCACAAAAATCAAGATGGCGCCACAATGTCGAAATATACAGTGAGCTCGAGTCAAGTTTACCAGGCGCCACAATGTTGACTTTATGATATACTTCTGCCCGTCAACTGGTCAAAAATGATGTACTGCGATCTGATTGGCCCACGTCAATGGAATGATCTGTATATAAACAGTAGATTGTAACTCCGAATCAGTTTTTACTCAGTGGCAGTGTTTTAGCAGTTCACTTCTGGAATAGACGACTACCTCAACCAGCTTCACTTTCTCTTCAATTACTTTGACCTATCACTGCCCGTTTTATTATAGTCGTATTTCTATCGCGTTTGTAGTTTATTTCTTGTGCGAATAAAGGTTTAATCACCCAATTTCGAGTTCGAATTACACCAGCGAGAGATCTCTCGCAACAACTATATCAGCGCTAATCAAATCGCGACATCCCTGAAAACTTAACAAATTTTTCCGGAAAGCATGCACGTACTTTCTTTGTTTTGCTTCTCAGTTCGAACTAGTTAATCCTCCTTTCGATTTGCTCTATAAACCGTATTCCTTACATTTGAAACGGTTGGTATTTGTTGTTGCTTGTTGTGTTAATAAATGTTTAATGGTTATCCATAGCGCAGTGGGTAATCCGCATGTCGAGAGATATAAGATAAACGTATAAAGGTTCAATGCCCAGATATGTTATCACCAACGACAGACCTTTGCGACGGTCGGATAACGAAAGTCGCAAGAAGAATGAGGCAACAGTTTCAAATACCTTGGCTAAAGAATCTCCGACAATGGCCGTATGAATGATGAAATCTACGCCACCTGGATGGAATGGGCAAGAAGTACAACAAGAAATCGCTTAATCGCCCTGAGTCCAAAACACAATAACAAGGGAAATGACAACGACAACTTGCATCTATGGAGTCAAACGTATGAAGACAATGAATGCTCCACAGAAAGCGGACTCTCCAACCAAGCGGGACAAACGCTAAAAGAAAAATTCTGAATCATGCAGAAAACCTGTAGGAAGAGATATCTAATTGTGTATAGACAAGCAAAGTGCTCCTTTTTTACCTTAATCAACGGAATGGAGCAATCATACTTCTGAATTTCAAAGACAATTAGTTTAATTGCTTGCAACAAATAATTCCTCTCTGTTTTCCCTCAAATGAGTGTTGCACTCCAATCATGTGTCATTTTCTTCAAATTCATGTCCAATTTTCAGGACGCTGAAGTAAAGTTAAATTGAAAGCCATCTCACTGCCTCTCCCTACAATTATCACTATCACTACTACCTCTGTCACTTGTATGATCCATTATCTTTGATAGCAGAATGTCTGAAAATACTTATGTCACTCTTTTTTTTTGTATTTTTCAAACAATTTTTCATTTGACAATGTTTGCTTAAAAGTATGAAACTAATCAGTTGAATGTAAAATATGAAAACTCATTACAAAACGAAATATTCTGAATTTTCACCCTCGTAATAATTGCCGTTTTACGTGTTTCCGAGTTATATGTTTATTGAAATTCGGTTGATATAATATTAAAATGCAAATTGTGGGGCATCAACCACTAAGAAAAATAGTGGGAAAATTTAGTTGTTTCCAATATTTATTTTTAAGAAACCAAAAATTATAGTTTAAATATTTGTAGACAAAGTGTAGTTATACATGAGTTACTTGATATTTGAATAGAAAATTTTAAAATCTTTAAATAATACCAAACAAATATGCTCAGGCTGTTTAGAACAATTACCGCATAAACTTGGTACGATGGAAATTTTTATCTAAATTATTACTATGTTTATTATATTCACGCATTTCATTAAAAAAGGACGTAGAAAAGTTTTGACTTCATTCAGGTTGTTTGCTTAATGACTAATTTTCTCGGACCGATGTTCAATTAACAAACAGCTACATCATCAAATTCAAAAATTCGAGTAATGACATTTTGATTTAACGTTTTCACAACGCCCTACTGTTACAACCGTGTTTCATATATTCTGTCGAAGTGTGGTGTGAAACGGATATCTGTTTTAGATTGATGTGATGTTTATCGAGGTGTTTATGCTGATGTGGCGTATATCAGCATTGTGGGTCAGTTACGCATCATAATACAGCGGTCAAAAAACTCGAATTATTTGTTATGATATAGTGATATTTATTCGAAGTGTATAACATTAAATATTCCACAAAATTCTTAGTTTTTCATTGAACATAGCTTGTTTTACCTTTACAGTTGTTTTATGGTTGTACTATTCGTTGTCCTTTTTTTGAATGAAAATTTTCATTCCGTTATTAATGATATTGCTTACCATGTCAAAGTTCATATCAGTTCGCAGAGTTAAAACTTATTTGTCCTACATTCATCTGGTCTTCTCTTATAAGTTTTAATTTCTAATTACCCTATTAGCTTTGTTTTAACATTCATTTTTTTTAAACTGCTAATTTCTTGGGATTGCAAGCAAGAAATTATTTCAAATCGTTGTAAGATTTTGGATTGTATTGTGATTAATGCAAATAGTTCCTTAGTAATCATCAGCTGTGTGAAAATCCATTCAAACTGGGTAGAATATTTAAACCATACGTTCAGAGCTTAAAAATTTAGGTTAAGAAATAGAAATTCAAATTTTAAGATGGAACTACTTTAGGTTACTGAAGGACTGTGCGATTAATGATACATGTTCAGTATGAGGCATCATCTGAATTTTTCCTTCTTTCTTGTAACATGAATTATGAGTTGATTTTTACTAATTTGATAATGAAAAAAAAAATGCAAATATTGATGAGAGAACAAGGGTTTTTCTTTTTCGTTTTTTTTTCATTCATTCATTTCCAATCATCCAAATTTTCTCGTTTCTGGAAAAGAAAAATTAGCTAGAACATTATTCACTTGTTACAGCGTAAATAGTTTAATGATTGTTGGGCTTTCAGCTTTCTTGTTGCTCGGAGTTTGTAACTGACTGCTAGTGATTAGAAGTTTGAAGTTCATCCATATAGTGCGAATGTATGAAAATATGTTCAATTTTTATTATTCTTCCGTTGTATGTTTGGCAATGATTTGAAAAATTTTTCCGAAGAAAATTGGAGAAGCTAAAGTCTGGAATTTTAGGCATGCTTTGATTTTAAACTTTTCCAAAATTTCCTGTTTGCTTTCTTTCATGGTATTGAAAACTGTACTGATTTTTTATCAATGATTACTCATCATTTTTGGAATTTTTCTCATAACTGTAACGACAAAGTAGCGAATGTCTTTGTTTTTAAACAACCGTTTTAATTTCTCAGCGAATCACAGAAATCATTTGATTCTCATAATTTTGCGAGACTAATAATATTTCTAATCGATTCAGGCCAGTAAGTTTGCGATGTGGAGTATTATTTAAAGTTTGATAGTCGTTAAAAAGTGTTCTGTAATATTATGAGTGTCATTTATTGTTCCATCTATCATAATTTCCATTCCTCAAGTTTTTATGCTTCCATTTCAGGTATATATGGGTTTCATATTTCTGATTCTTTTTGCTGTACCGTTGATAACGATCTTCCCAATGATATGGTATGTTTTTATATGGTAAATTTACAAATTTGAGATATTTATGTCCTTGTTCACATTTATGACTTGACGTGTTTCAGTTTTTTTTTTTCCTTTTTCACTTTTTTTATATTTTACTTTTGTAGTGTGTTAGACTTATAAGTGAAGCATATTTTTAACTGGAAGGATTAACTTTCATTTCCATATTTGCAAAGTAAGATACATTTGCATATCTACCAGTCTAATCTACTGTATTGCTTTTTCATATAGTTTGATATTATTTTGAACTGCTTTTTCTAGGTTTCGAATGCGGAAGCATCGTGGTGTGATAGCGTTCTTCCATCCATATTGTAACGCTGGTGGTGGTGGTGAACGCGTTTTATGGTGCGCTATCAATGCCATGCAAAAAAAGTAAGTATTCGGTCAAAGGTTTTTCGTTTTCATTTGTGAACAGACGCTATTGTACTCCGTGCGTTGCACATACAAGACTTATATCTTCAAAGTGCAAATTTATCTTTCTTAATTTTCGTAAAAGGGAATGGATTGCAGAAGGTCTCAAAATTTTCAGCATATGATGAATTTTAACTTTTTATTCTATCTTTTCAGTATAAAAAAATTAAATATTTTTGTAATAACCTTAGATGACTTAGAAAACCTTAATTTAATGCTCTTTTCTTAAATTTGAATTTAATGCTCTTTGCTTAAATTTGGCAGAAGGTTCGCAAAAACTTAAACTCTTACTTAGATTTTTTTTTCATTAATTTCTGCGAGCTAACAGGATTTACAGCTTCATTTAGTGACCTTTTAGATGGGAATGTTTGTAAGCACAAAGTCTCTCTACTAGGAAGATTTTCGCGTAAGCTGTGATGAACTCTCAGAATGTGGCACTTAAAAGTACATTCTTTTTAAATATGAAATTCTGAAAGGGATAGTGGTGGTCGTTGGCTATGGATTATGGGAGAGGAAAAATCTCGTAATTAGTTGATTAAAACTTTATCAATAGAACAACAAACGTGACACACAAGCTCGAGAAATGATCGAGAGCGTATTAAAAATTTCAAACTGATTACATAAAATGCGATCATGAAGTAACGGCAACTATAATCAAATAATAAGGATTAATAAAACTTAGTTAAAAACAACCAACTTCCCATCGACATCCTGGCAAGACGAAGTGAGGAAAGTGACATCTGGAAATTGATGGGTATGGATGTACAGTCGAATCCATTGGTGGTGGCTCGAACGGAATTAACTTAGGGAATGGGAACAAAGAAATGAAGTTTATAAAATTTCCAGAATGTCCATTTAAATAAATCGTAGAATTTGTTTGTGATTGATTTTATCACTGAAATCATTTTCTTGTTCTACATTGTTGCCTTTTCAGATAGGAAACCAGTCATAAAGATTTTATATTCTAAATTCCCTTCAGGTATGGCGCGAAGTATCAATATGTGGTTTACACTGGTGATAGAGATACTACATCTGAAACAATCTTGCAGAAAGCTAAGATTTTTTTCGATATCGAAGTTATTGATACGAATTTACAATTTATTTATCTTCGGTACGCTTTTATTGAGGTTGTTGAATATATGTTTAATCCAAGAGATGTTATTTGTAGCCGTAGAATGCTGTAAGCAAAATGAAACATTTATAACTTTCAGTAGTCATCTTATTTTAAATCAGATTTCATCTTTTTTTACCAAATAGCAACTATCATTTCTCTAGAAAATATACAATTTCGTTAAAGTTTTTATTTAATTTACAAATATGCCGAGGCGAAATAGTAATTAGTTTTATTTTTAGTTCACAACAGTGGTTGGAGTCTAGCAATTATCCGTATTTTACATTGTTGCTTCAAAATTTGGCTGCTTTCATGGTTGGTGTTGAAGCATTACTCCGATACAATCCGCATGTTTTCATCGATACAATGGGCTATCCATTTACGTTGCCGTTATTCAGGTAATTTTACTGCATCGTTGTTCGAGATGCATTTCTTTTGACCGCAAAAAAATGACTGCAAAACAGAAGTGATTGCGATGATTTTTATAGTTGATGCAAAAATAGTTTGTGTGGTACAAATTGCGAAATATTGCGGCGTAGGAGGTAAGATTTTATCGGTTTTTTTGCTGAAATTATGCAGGAAATGCTCAAAGTAAGTGTACATCGTAGTCATCGCATTCGTTCAGTGCAATTTATCAGCGGTATAATATCATATTGATAGAGAAAGGTTTCGATTTTTCTGTTGTATTATTAATATTAAGGTGATTTTGGTAGACTGATGAAATCCATTCTTTGAATTCTCTACGAAATGAAATAAGTATTGTTAAACAGTTTTTTTGAAAGTTGTGAACAGATGATTCTTACAGGTGCTTGGCTGGATGCAATGTTGCGTGCTATGTACACTATCCTGTTATTTCCTGCGGTTAATTTTTCTTTCATTTGTAATATCTGCCAAATGTGCTTTCTTTTTTATTATTGAGTGCTCTGTTGAGAAAGAAAACGCTTTAGAAATGATTCGATTGGTGAAATCGGCTGAACTTTCATATAATAATGCGCAGTGGGTAGTGAAAAATCGATTATTCACCTGTCTTAAGTTAATATATTACCGCATATTTGCTATATTCTATTACTTGAGTGGTATTTGCAGTGAAGTCGTTATGGTTAATAGCAGGTGAATTTTATTCATTGTCATCGTCTACTTAGGTGAGCGAAATGTTAACGTAGGTGTTGGATATCGAAAAAGAGATCCTTTGTTTTTTAAAAAAAGAAATAGATAAAGGTTAAGAAGTTAATGTTTATCATCGAAATTGTTGTTTTAAATATGTAAATAGACATTCACACTGGTAACTTTGTAAAAAAAAAAAAATTCTGGTTTAGATTGATAATAAGCGTGCAATCCGGCACAGATTTCACTTTATTTTTTTTGTTGAATCTCTAACTTTAAATATTCAGCTGGACTCGTGATCATATTGTGGCGTTATGGGGCATTGAGCACCGTACATACCTTGTCTATCCACCATGTAATGTTGATAACTTGCTCAGGTTTCTTTGTTTAATTATTTTCACAAAGGAGGAATACGAAAATCCGGAAGCATTGGTTAAGGGACCGCATAATTGTTGAAATGGTATAATGTGATTTTTTTCCGGATAAATTCAAAGGCAGAAAGTTTATTGAAAGATGAGGGACGAGTGCAAATGTTATCAGTTGGGCAGATAAGACCCGAAAAAGATCATCGATTGCAAATTTGTTTCTTAGCGGAGTTGAAGAAACGTTTATTGATAGAAAATTTAAATTACAAGGTAAGCTTTCCATATTATTACATCTGATTTTGTTAGCTGCTTCCAGCAACATAAAATGCAAATTTTGTAGAAGGAAATGATTTGATGGAATCGACAAAAAATAGCACTGTCGGCAATTTATTTTGTGAACTGGGGCAAAGAATTGTTAAAACGTCAGCCATGTAACTATTACAGATTCGATTGGTTATATGTGGTGGATGTCGTAATATTGAGGATGTTTTACGTGCCAAAAGTTTGGAGCTGTATGCTACAGATATAGGTCTTAGTAGTGATGACTTAACGTTGGCTTTAAATGTCCCTGCGGATGAAGTAGCAGCATTTTTTGAAGTAAATTAATTTTATACATAAAATATTTAAGTGTGAGGGTAGGATTATTTTTAGTTCAAATATAAGTCAGTTCAAAATTAAGGAATCTTTGATCGGTATCCACACTATGCGAAATGAACATTTTGGCATATCTGTAGTCGAGGGTATCGCTGCTGGTCAGATTATGATCGCTCATAATTCAGGTTTTTCTTGTGATTCTTTTTTGTTTTGGGCCAAGAGTCACGACAAATTCTGATAAATCAAAATATTTGCAGGTGGTCCTAAATTGGATATATTGAACGCGGTTGCAGCGGAAAGTAAGACTGATTTTGGTTTACTGGCAGCCAGCGTGCAAGGTAAGATTTGTTCCACCTTCTGTAATCTTAAATAAAATTACTAAACCTTATTAAAAAGGAAAAGAGAAGTTGTGTTCGAATTGCAGTAATTATTTGAAAAAGCGTTTACAATTATGTGGTGAATTTCTTGCGGCTTTTTTGAAATTTCTCTGCAAATAATCCTGTGAACAGTGTAATTTGCAGAAAGTTCAATTGACTCAGGTAGTGCCGAAAACAGGGAGAACAACTTACAGCATACACCCAGGTTTATGTTTTATTATTATTTTAGATTTTGTGAACTGTGCTCTAGAAGTAATACAAATGAGTCCAGAGCAGCGTAATTCAATGCGCGACGCTGCTCGTCGTTCGGTGGATCGCTTTACGGAAGCAAATTTTGAGAAAAATTGGAACTCAGCGATCGCGAAATTATTACCTGCTTGTCAAGGATAGCATTATTTGCATTCATTTTTTTTTTCAATTTTTTAAAATTTAATCAAGTTATTTTGATTTCTAGTGTTCATAAATTTTGCTACTTGTATTTCTTTAGCGTGATTTTTCCTCCTCTTCGGCTTTTCTTCTCTCACCTGATTAGTATTGAAGTGGAAATTATTGTACTTGATAGGAAAATCTTTCAAATCATATTTATGCTTTCAGTTGTCATCGAATGTTGTCCAGTTGTTTTTTTTAGACTTTCATTTCAAAATTTATTGCAAAAGTTGGATTGGAACTTGCCTTTTCACAGCGTTTGCTATATTCACTGCTTCATTCGCCATTTCATTAGTTTGATTTTCAATAAGAGGATATAATAGGAAGCCAGAAGTTTCCATAACACCATTTGCCATTTTTTTGATAGCGTCATATAATTTATTTGCTATTTATTTTTTGTTTCCTTTTAGCTGAATTGGTTGGTTATATGTGTCGTATTTGAAATTAGTCAAAAACGTAGATTGGTTGCTTTAATTATGATATGGTTAAATAATGTAGTTAATAGTTGCAGCTTAATAGCAAAAGAAAAATGTAGAAAGTTGACCGCTTTCTTTTTCAAATCATGGCATATGTACATATGTTTATCTATATTTCCCTCGATGCATATCCAACGATCGGTTTGTTGTATGCATCTCCGCGAGCAATCAGATATTTTTTCTTAATCTCATTTTAAAAGTTTCATTTTATTTGTCTTAATGCAAATACTTTTTCTTTTTATTCGCTTTTTCATTAGATTCATCCGTATGATAATGGAAATATCGGATCAGATTTAAGTTATAAATGAGGAAATAGTTTAAAATAAAACAATTAGTTTTCTAAATTTAACCTAAATTTGAAGGATTTATATCTTCCGTTTTCATTTTTTTTCAAAAAATTTTAATCATTTACGTGCCATAGATCAGACTTACACACTTTAGTAGTGCAAAAACACTTACCGTAACGAATTTAATCAGCATAGAGTTCTTAGATTTTAAAATACTGTCAACTATCCGATTTTCCAGAATGTGAAGGAAATTTACTTGCATATCTTCACAAAAAATTATATATTGAAGACGAAAGTTGTATTTTTTTGTGTCGTTCGTCGTCATATAGTGCATGTTTCGCATAATTTTTTTTAAATATATTTTCCAAACTTTTTAGTTGCGTATATGGTCAGTTAATGTGAAAAGCATTTGAAATTGAGGAAGGCATATAACCTGGATACTGGTGTATTTTTGTCCAGCTATCTGGACTATCGATGAAGATTTTTTCAATTCAAGTGCTTCATAAAGGGTCTGATGGTAAAGCGAAAGCTCTAAAAACTGCCCATGATTTGAGCAGTTTTAGCTTCTTCCAGCGGAGTTCCGTTCAGGTTTGTTTGATTACCTGTTCATTAGCGTTACTAATATATTTGACAAGACTAATAGCTGTAGCTATTAAAATTACTACAAATTCATTTGCTTGAAGTTATGTAACCAAAATAACATCGCTGGTTTTGTTAAGATTAGCTTTTGTACTGCTTGTTAAAATAGTTTGAGTGAAATTGTTGGAATTATTTTGCTGCAAGTTCCTTTTTATTAGTCTTGTCAAATATATTAATTGATATAAATTGATTTTCAGGAATTCATGATTTTTACTGGGAAGCTGTTAGTTGAACGCTCTGCATTGTCAAGTCGAAGTTCTGTGAAAGAAAATGAATATTTTTGTCATATGTATGTTAAAATTTTAGTTTGTAACGTTATATATTTTTTCATCTTTACGCCAAATTTCTTTTGTTCATTTTTCTTTTCCGCATATATTTTGATTGCTATGATTCATGTTTTAGTATTATCATGGATAATGTATTTCCAAGTGCAGCAGGATACTGTCATTTATCTTCTAGCTCATCTTTTCGCAATGTACGCTGGGCCGGGAAACTTAATTTCATCAATCGTTTGGTTTTCAGATTCGTACGCCAAAACGGATTATCGGGCGTTTGTGTAACGGATGCTGAATATCAACAGCGTGTTGCATTCACTATGTTACGCCGAGTCCTCGATGATTTTGCTGCCAAAGTGCCATCTTTCCAGTGGGTTAGTTCAATTTCTCTTTATTTCTCCATTCTAATAATTTCTTGCGAAGTGAGACTCAACAGTTGAAGAAATATTCAAGGATGACATATTCTTTGTATTAAAAAAAATTGTTTTATAACCAAATACGTTTCCTAGAGTTTGTAGCCTGTGACCACAAAAATGTAGCAATTTTTTTGAAGCGTGTCAGTTAATTGTTGACGTAGAAGCTTGATGACTTGTAAATGAATTTTCGGTGAATAATGTGCTATTAGCGACGGAACCATTGACTACAAGAGCAGAAAATTCAGATGCACGTTTCATAATGGAATGGGCAATCATTTTTCTAAATTTTCCTAACCGTTTTGATTGGAATTCTTTAATAAAGCTTTAAGAGCGAAGCAGATGGCACCACATTGTTAACATTTTTTTTATTGCACCGATTGAAAAGATTGCAGTACTCTTTTAGCGATCTGTAATCCATGTTGGCTGCGATCAAACAATGTTTTTGTGAGGTTTTTCGTTAGTGCAAGTTTGATTAATCAAATAAACGTAGAAATAGTTCTGCGTTTTCAGCGAAATTGTAGCTGATGAACCAATATTCACTTAGAAATACTTAAAATTTTCATTCCTAGTTTTGTTGCTTGAATGAAGTGGACTAATTTTTGGAACTTTCTGACGACGAAATTTGTGTTTATAGCAAAGTTTTATTTTAAAAAATTTCATTGTTATTGTCTAGAAAGCAGTAGATCCCAATTGCTGCGATAGAGTACTTTAGTAGGATCAAATGCTATCTGTAATGGACCATGTACTGATCCAAAAATTTAAATTTCATTCTAGTTGAATTGTGGCTTAATTTATGAAGATTGAAAATACGAATAGTTATTTGGTAATCTTGCCAAAAGTATTTTTAAATATTTTTTTAGTACATTGTACATTCATCGTTACCGTTGCTTATTATATATACAAATGAATAAATGCTACGTAATTTCAGGCACAAATAAAAACTGAGAAAGACTGCACTTATGCAGGTTTATCAGAGCTACTGATAAAATGGCAGAATCCCCGAGAAGCAGATGCGATGACTCGAGTTCAGGTTAGCATTGATTTTTTTCCTCTTTCATTTCAGTAAAAATTTTCTTGTTGCTTACTTTTTCTCAAACTTAACAGACATAGTAGTTTCTGCCGTGGTAATTTTATCCTTTTTTTGCTTTGGTTGTGTTCTATGTAAAGAACATCTTTTCAGGAAGAAGTAGAAGAGACGAAAGTAGTATTACACAATACGATACAATCAGTACTGGAGCGTGGTGAGAAGCTTGATGACTTGATTACAGCTAGTGAAGGTCTTTCTAATCAAAGTAAATTATTTTACACGCAGGCAAGAAAGATGAACAAATGCTGTAGCTGGACATAAATAAAAATAAAAACTTCCTTCGTGTGCTTCACATGTTTGTTTTATATATAATAGTTTTCAAGATGGTTCGAATTTCCATACATCCTCATTAAAACTAATGGGAAGCATTTAATGAAGTGCGATTCGTAGATTCAGCTTGTATTTGTTTAGCTTTTTTCTAGGAAATTTTAATTTTCCGAAGTTTTCATCGATATTATATGCGTCAGGGTGAGCAGGAGAACATGGACTTCTCTAACTCATCAATCGTAGTTATAAACCTTTTCCCTCATTTTTCCTATCCATCTTTCCAAATTTCATAATTTGCATTTGGTACAAATTTTTTATTATCCATCGTAAATTTTTTCTAAAAATTACGTCCTTGTTTTTTAAAATTACTGTTTGTAATTGTGTCGCTGAAAATCCTATTTAGACTGACAATTAGCGATGTAGAAGTCGTTAGATATTTTTCGGACCGAGAGATATTAACACTACAGGTTTTTCCAAGTTTTGGTAATATTCCTTTAACATTAACAGTTTTTTTTGCGAAATTTATCAGCATGAATATTAATTTTTGTTTTGTCGCTTTTTAATTGCTTAACATCGGTATAATATTCTGAACCGGACTGCATATCTATGTCGCTACATCTAAAATTTTGTTTTCTGGTTAAAAAGTAAGGTTTGAACTGGAGGATAAGCTGTCCGATCCACTTCATGTTCTTTAATTGTAAATGTTTCAGACATGCTCTAGTAGCGCATATGGAATTAATATTATTAAACATCGAACTGCTCCACAAGAAAAAAAAAACGAAGCGCAGCTACATTAATGAAGGTTGTCAAAGGTTAAAAAAGTTTGAAATGCAAGGGATTTTGTTTTACATAGTCGATCCTGTGCATCATTAGCTGCTGTATGACTGCCTGTACGTAAAAGATCAAAGAATTAAAGGATATGAATGCAAAACGAAGACTATTGAATTGTACAGAAGGTTGAAGGTCGTTTATTGAGATCAGTAGTAATAGGACAATAATTGATTCATCCTCAAACTTGGGTAATTAAACTATAGAATAACAAACGCGTTAGTAATACGAGTAAAATACATAAACTAACGATACATTGTTCGGTCGATATCTCAACGAGTTTCCTTGTGTCGACCCTTTTTCACAACTTCCTTCCAGGTTGCTCGGTTTCGAGTAATCTGTCTCCAGGTTCTGCCATATATTTCCTTCATTTGGTCGGCCCACCTTTTTGAAGGTCTCCCGATAGGTCATTTAACCCTCTCGGATACCAATCGTGGACTTTGATGGTCCATCGAGCATCATAAATTATCTTCAATTTCGTTACGAGATCATGTCCCAAACTGCGGCATACGTGTCCAGCCATTTCAGTCTGCTCGTTCTGATTTCCTCTGCGATGTTGGATACTCCACTTCGAAGTCTTATTTCTTCGTTTGGGACATGATCTCGTAACGAAATTGAAGATAATTTATGATTAGCAATGATTTTTTATTCATTGTTTACGACCTCTGACCTCTTCTTTACGATGGGAAACATTTGAAAGCAATGAAGTAAACTGGTTACTTTTTTTTTCAATATAATTCAAATCTAACAGTAACAAATGAGGTGACATGCATGCACACATCAAAAGTTAATAAATTTGTTTAACATGCGAGATCATAAGCTTCCTCTGAATACGGTCCGTTCATTCTACCATTTTCGGTAATGAAGTATTGCAGAGCTGCGGCGGTTTAGCTTGTTAGCAGCTTGTCGATTTAAACATTTTGAAAGCTTTTATGTTAATAAAGTTTAAAAAAAATCATTTAAAAATTAATTCATTTATTCAATTGATTCGTCGCATTTTATCAGCTCCATGCAAATCGAAGGATACGATTTCAACTTCCGGCATGATGATGATTTTGCAAGTTTTGGAAAAATTTACTAACAACACATTTTGGTAAATCCCTCGGTGACAAGACGAATACTCAGCAGTCATCTCTCCCGGTAGATTAGCAAATATTGATTCGATTACATTGCTATGACCCGGAATTTTCAGCTCGCGGGATGATTCTGTACTTTCATCTGAAAATATAAAATACAATTTAAATCACCACAAAACATTATGATCAGTTTTATTTCATTGCTGAAAGTTTATCACAAATTGAAATGAAATTCAAAAATTGAACAAATTCAATTCAAAAGTTCAAATTAATTTACCTGCTTCTGTTGTGGTACTAATTATCAAATGTATGACATTTGACAATGATTGCAAAATTTAAGAAAATATCAATTTTTTCAACTTTGCAACATTTCAAAAACATCCCTTTCACAAATATTAATTGCTTTTAATCAATCACTAAAGTAATGTTAATCAATCACCAAAGTAATTCTTGAAGCAATTGAAATGAATTGAATTCCAGCATTCGTTGCATGCAACACAAAAGGTTCATTGGTCTTCAGTTCAATTACTGATATTTCATGTGCATTCTGCGAGGTTCGTAAACCTTATCTTTTCCATGGGATTCTTATTGCTCTGAGCTTTGACCCTTGCATTTTTGATATTTTTTCCTACTTTCATTTAATTAGGATTTTAAGTAATAAAATGGAAAATTTATGATCTTTTTGTCGTTTGTATTATTCACCGTGAATGTTGATGATTGTTTTCTTTGTTTTTTTTTTGTTTTTCTTTTTTTTATGTTAAATTTTTTAACGGGTCTGGAAGGAACTGAAATATTATTGATCTTGAATGGCAAGGTGTTGTATGAAATTACAGAAAGAGAAGGTAAGTGTAAATACAGAAGTCGACATAATTTCTCTGGAACCGATAGCCTTCCCTCATTTTATAGTTAAATATTTCAACTTTTTGCTTTAGTTCTATCTTTTGTACTTCTACCAATGTAATCCAAGTTTTGAATAGGTCGATTATCACATGTTAAGCGAGTTAGGAGTATTAGTAAATTTTGAGAGATATTAGCTTTTAATTTTTTAGAAAATGGAAGGACCACCGGTAGGAGACGAAAAATTAAATGGTGAAGATGAGAAAGTATTGGCTGGTGGTGGTTCAAAGATGGCTGAACATAATGGTGGTACGGAAAATGTAGCCGGTCGGAATAGTCCTACAGCTGTGATCGATCTCAAAGAACTCACCGAATCTGATCTGCTGAAGAAATTTGAGGTGATAAATTTTATTCGATTAGAATAAATATGAAGAATGGAATTGAGGCGAACTTCTAAAATATCAAACGAGGCAAAGGTATTTTAGGAATGCCAAAAATAACATTGCTTTTACCAATGTCTTTACCATTAAAAGTACTTACAATTTAGATGCTGACAGTTGGTGGTACATCGGCTGCTAAGCACATTACCGAAGCACAACGACATAAATATCTCTTCTGGAATACACAACCGGTTCCAAAGATCGGTAAGTGCTTATTTTTTATTTTACATTGCTCCTGAAAAAGGAATTATTTTTAAAGCAGACTAGAAGTACGGTGTTAATTTTAAAAGATTGAAAATTAATTTTGGAAATGATTTCCAGATGAAGCGGTGACAGAAAATGGAGCCATTGAATCTCCGCTGGACATCTCAGAAGTACGTAAAGAACCGTTCTCATTACCAGATGCTTTTTGTTGGTGCGACGTTGAAATCAATAGTGTAAAGGAGCTTACGGAACTTTATACACTGTTGACGGAAAATTATGTGGAAGATGATGATAACATGTTTCGATTTGATTACAGTCCACAGTTTTTGCTCTGGTTTGCAATTTTTTATCTGTAATACGCTGAAAACAGGTAATAATGAACATAATATGATGCTAATCATGATTAGATTATCTGGAAATGGTTGCATTCAGTAATTTTACTTTAATACGTTAACATGATGATACAGTAGTCTCATTGAGACAATGAGTAGTTTTTAACCGGGGCTTGAAACTTCTTTGTGGAAGAATTCTGTGGTTACATGTCAGATAACAAAAATAACTATTTCATAGAGTAAGGAATATTCTATTGTACACTCTCAATAAAAATGTTAAATGACATCCGGGACAAATTACAGGGCTTTAAAAGCTCCGGGTTGGCTAAAGAAATGGCACTGCGGTGTTCGGACAAAGTCAAATGGAAAATTAGTTGCTTTTATTTCAGCTGTTCCTTCAATAATACGGGTTTATGATAAGGTACTTTTTTCCATTTAATGCTGCTACGAGGTTGTGGTACCATCTAATTTAATATTTGTTTATAAATTATTCAAATATTTTCGTTAGATACAGCATTTCTACTTCTCTGATATAATGAAAGGAGTTAGTGACTGAGATTCAAAACTGTTGAAAAATGTAAGTGCAATGATTCACGATACTTTGAAAAATGTTTCTACTGAGTGAAGAAATTAATACTTATATGGTGCATGATATGATGTGATTTTGGTGTAACTCATATTTTTCTATGTTATCTGTATAAATTAATCGTACAGCTCAGAAACCTTTTAGAAAATTAAAATGGTTGAAATTAATTTTCTTTGTGTCCATAAGAAACTTCGCTTAAAAAGAGTGGCACCAGTGTTAATTCGTGAAATCACTCGTCGTGTGAACCGAGAGGGTATCTTTCAAGCGGCATTTACAGCTGGTATAGTCTTACCGAAACCAGTTGCAACCTGCAGGTATTACTATTTTGTTTTTGCGGATTTTCAATACATATCTTACTGTTGTGGATAAAATTAAAAAAAACAATACGTTATTCTTGGTGCTCAAATGTAGAAGCCAAGCCAAATCTGAAAGGTTCAGCTTTTAAGATACTGGCATCGATCGTTGAATCCAAAGAAGCTTATTGAAGTGAAATTTTCTCATCTGTCACGAAAAATGACAATGCAAAGAACTCTGAAGTTATATAAACTTCCAGATGTATGTTTTGTCTGTATTGAATTATATACTTTTTTAATGCTATATTGTAAGTCGCTGTTATGCCACAATTTTTAGTTTGCTTTCTGCAAAAATTTTCGAAGGAAGACTGAAGGAGTTTTTAACCATTCTTTATGTCTTAAACTTTAGTGATCGGAAGTTAATACTGTAATTATAGACGTTTAATTCAATCTACTCTGCTAATAAATATTATTCCAGCAACCTAAGACGGCAAACTTGAAGCCGATGACGCAGTGTCATATTGATGGCGCGTGTACCTTATTACAGGATTATTTGGCAAAGTTTGATCTATCTCCAGAATTTTCACGAGATGATTTTGAGTATTTTTTCATGCCACGTGAAGATGTCATTCATAGTTATGTTGCTACGGTTAGTTTGTATTATGTTAATTTCCTGTTTTGATCGGGAATTTTCAAGTTATGACATCACTTTTTTGTATTGATGGCCTAAGCTTTTTCGGATCAATGAATTTGCGGATCTAGATTTGTAATTAAAATTTGAATGTGATTTGTATGGATCTTTGAGGATGGTTTGATACTGCTGTTAACAAAGATTTTCAGAATGAAGGCAGTAAGGTAACCGATTTAATCAGTTTCTACTCCTTGCCTTCATCGGTCATGCATCATCCGCAATATAAATCAATTCGTGCAGCATATTCATTTTACAATGTGGCCACTTCAGTACCTCTTAAACAGCTAATGAATGATGCTCTTATTCTTGCACGAAATGTATGTTCTCGTTGAATTACTGGTTTATATTATTAAATTTCGGGTTGATGTTGACTATAAGATCCATGTTGCATGGTATAATTTCGACTTTTTTACTCCTTTAGATCGTATATTTTTGTACAAAGAAATGTATATTGCCTCATTTGTTTGAAAAAACATCGTATCAAGTTTATTTGAAATAGTTGGATATTGTGGCAAATGGTTGCAAGTGTTCTCTTATTCCAAGTTGAACTTGGCAAATCGTTTTCTTGATTTTACAGTGCGGCTTCGATGTTTTCAATGCACTTGATCTCATGGATAACAAGGAAATACTAGAAGATCTTAAATTTGGCATTGGTGATGGAAATTTACAGTATTATCTGTACAACTGGAAATGTCCCGATATTGCGCCGGAGAAGATTGGTCTTGTGCTACAATAAATTTATTCTTGCTGAATTAGTTTTTTTTTTTTGGTGCTAATTATTTTCATATCAGTGACCCTCACTGATTTTTTGGATTTAGAATAAGGGTAAGTGTTATCTGGCATATACTTGGAGCTGTTGTTTTTTACATTTAGTTTTTTCTTACTTTTATATGATTCGAAACCAGAAGCTTCAGTTACGTAAGGACTTGAAAACCGCTTTAAAGCAATTATAAACGCTAAGCACGGAAAATATGAATGTTTTAAGTCATGCGTTTCAACAATGTTTCATTTTTGTTGGAATCAAAACCTCAGAAAAATGCAAACATTTGTTTCAGTTGTGATAAATGAAAGTTGCATTTTTTGTTGTAGCAAGTTGTCATTTGTATGTACTGCCGTCTTTCTGAAAATATCATTTAATTTGAAATCAGGAGTCCTTTGCTGAAAACAAAATTTAATCAGCAGATGCAAGTCTAGTAATGTTATCTTTCACCACTTGAAGATATTTAATTTTCCAATCAACTCAAACGTTTTGAGCATTTATGAATATCAATTTGCTAATGAATACTTATCATTATTTTGTTTAACAAATTAATAATTTGAATGATTTTTGTCTCATTATTAATTTAGTTGCCTAATTATTTTTTTGTTTTTGCAGATTTCTAAATATATCTTTTGCATCGCAATTAAAACCAATTCTTAAACGACATTTGTTTGTTTTCTTGCTGTGCTTGTTTTAAATGCGTTAGCATTAGAACTTGGGTGCTTAGATTTAGCGCGATATAAATTCAGATCCGTTGATTTTTATAAGTGATTGTTTGATTTGTTATTTTCCCTAAGCTCAGAAGACTATAATTTTAATCAGTTTAAATTTAGGAAAGCGATTAATTTTTTTCTTATCTGACATTTATTGTTACCTTAATAGGCCTTGTCAATTCCAAAAAAAAACAAAAAATTATTTTTGAAACAAAATGATAAATGAAGTACTTGCTTGATGTTTGTTCTTCATTTTCGTTGTATATTTAGAAATTTTCATTTTTTTTTGGTTGTCGAAACATTGCTTTGTTTCATTGTTTATTTGTCAGCACAGATATTCTTCAGTGCAAGGCCGAACTTATTGCTTTTTATTATGCCAAAACAAAATTGAATTAATAATACGGATTGACTGAATAACTTTTTTTTGACTTCATTGTTTTCGTTTGAATGTTTTGAAGGAAAATTGAAATGAAAAGTTATGCAGTTTTTTCGAGATTTATTTCTAACTTTTTTTTGTATTGTCATTCATCTTGTTCCATTTTTTACAGTTTTTTTATCGTTTGTTATACATATGTCTTTGAATTCTAAACTTAATAAATTTGTCAGTAATGAATAATTTAATTCACACGTAAAAAGTGTGCGATCATTTCGTATCGATCGCCTTTACCCTTCTCAAAATTTGTTTGACCCTTATAGTTTGACCTTCATATGATTATTAGCTTATCTGTCCTGACAGTAGCATATGTTCTCAGCAAGGTTTCACAGGTAGACAGCTTCTACGATTAGGCAAGTTTATCCAGGAGTGGTACAATACTAATTTTTTGTTCGGTCGATATCTCAACGAGTTTCCTCTTGCCGACTCTTTTCCACAACTTCTTACTCGGTTTCGAGCAATCTGTTCCCAAGTTCTGCCGCATATTTCTTTAATTTGGTCTGTCTACGTTTTTGGAGGTCTCCCGTGAGGTCTTTTAATTCCTCTCGGATACCAGTCGAGGACTTTGGTGGTCCATCGACCATCTTGCATGCGGCAATCGTTTCTAGCCCATTTCAATCTGCTCGTTCTGATTTCCTGTGCGATGTTGGATACTCCGCTTTGTCGTCTTATTTCTTCGTTTGGGACGTGATCTCGTAACAAAATTCCGATCATTCTTCGTTCCATGGCTCGTACAGTCATCTCCAATTTCTGTATTTCGGCTTTTGTGGGTGCCCACGTTTCACATCCATACAGCATCGTAAGAAGGACCATCGAGTTGATCTCCGCTTTCATCTTCGGTGTTAGAGAGGGGTGCAGGAGGATGTCTTTCGTTCTGTTAAATGCGTGCTATCCTGCCCTTCCCCTCCGTTGGATTTTTCTCATGAGATCGTTTCGTGCGTTGATAAGAACAACCGAGGGAACAAGCAGGATTCAGCACCAGAGATAATCTCTTCGGCTTAACACAATTGCTCGAGCGCTTCACTGAATACAAACTCCCACTATGCTTTGTATTTGTCGATTTTGGAATACTGCACTCTTCAATAAAACAAGGCGTCTACAACCAGTACATTCACTTTTCGGTTTTTGATGTTTTTCGTGAAAACTTTGTATATTTGTGAGAGGGGACAAACCGGACAATAGTTCTTGATGTCTTCGCGGTCGCTCTTTTTGAAAAGTAGGATCGTTTTAAATTGTTTCCAAGCTCGAAGTATGTATTTTAACTTCAGATATCTCGTCAACAATTGTGCAAGCTCTACTAAGATTGGGTATCTACCGGCCTTGAGAAGTTATTGTAATTCCGTCTCTTCCGGGTGCTTTTCCGACTGCATTTTTTTCGATGACATGACTCACTTCGCTTATCAGAATTGAAGAAGGGTGGCTGATCTTTATTGCAAACAACCTTGGTACTGGGATATTTCGCTTCGAGGATAGCAGTTCGTTGTAGAATTCTTTACAGATTCTTTCCATTCCGAAGAGCTTCAAGGTTGTTTCGGTAGAGCATCAGGCTTCTGCTACACTTCCTCATGCTTTTCCGTTCTTCTGTTGCTTGCATTAGTCGTTCCTGTTTAAAGATGAGGATATCGTCCTTTA
Source organism: Madathamugadia hiepei (assembly GCA_013365335.1). Classification (NCBI taxonomy): domain Eukaryota; kingdom Metazoa; phylum Nematoda; class Chromadorea; order Rhabditida; family Onchocercidae; genus Madathamugadia; species Madathamugadia hiepei. The sequence goes on from JABVXS010000620.1 coordinate 20,988, forward strand.
CCTTTTCCTTATTAACTTGCACAGGAGAGAAAGTTCGATATTGCGCACTCCTCTGCGTTGCATTAATTTTCGTTTTTGCATCAGCAACCTTGTATTTTCTGACAATTTCACCTCCTTAAGCTTGGGCGCTTTGATCTCTGCTTTAGAAGAGTAGTGCTTTAAGGTGGCTAAGAAGTGCATGTAGTTTGCGTCGATGCCTTCTGATTGTTGGAACTTGCCGTTTGTAAGGTCTTCGCCAATTGTTTGTTGGTCCCAGTTGTGAGATCGGCAGCTCCGTCTAGTCACACCACTCAAATCTTTCCGCCACTTTAAGGCTCTCACCATGGAAAGGCTTTACCTTCTAGCACTGTTAAATTTAAAGGCTGACGAGATCAAAAAAGGAGTTGTGTTTTACCTCGATGGCAAAGTTATCGTGGGTGTATTGTTGCTGAACGTTTCTGGTGCAGGTATTGCGGTTGCACGGCGCCTTATTGCAGACCGACTTGAACATGACAATTTCAAGGAAGTAAGTATGATTTGGCCGAATAATTCCAATTCTTAGTTTTCGTTGAGAAGCCTAAATTCGTAAATTATTTGTTTACTAGCCAAAAACTTTTTGAAAAAAGTTGCTAGAATGAAACACCAAATTTGCGGTAACTGTTAGTAAATACACAAATGTATAGATGATTTTAAAATTCAGCTTGCGAAATTGTTCGAGCTACATAAAAGCAGTGCAGCCGATGAAGAAGAGTGATCGTGCAGGTTTATTTATCATGAAATGCAGCTCAGTTTTTTATTTTAAACATTTGATGATATTGGCTATTATGCACAGTATTCCGTCATTGGTTTGCATGATGATTTATGTATTCATATTCCTATTTGACTGCTAGGTGTTGAAGTTGTTTTCATGTACGGTTTAACTGAAAATTTTTGAAATTGAATGTTTGTAGAAATATTTATTTTTGCTAACGGATTTTGGAATAGTCATTGTTAAATATTTGATGTTGTCCAGTTGACAATCCTATTACCATTTATTGTTTGTGGACAAAATGGAATATATTTTAAAAAATTTTCGTTGTTAATTTCAAATGTTATACCGTATTATTGTGAATTGATTACAGGTTGTCCCACAACAATAATATATTCCGTTGTATTTTTATAGGCGCACATGTTATTTTACATCAAGAATATCTAAAAATTTATAGGCCCAGGCTTACTATTTTACCCAAATGTTGTCATATCTTTTTATAGAATCTGTGGCACAGAGTAATCATATCACATACTGAAATTGTCATTCATAAAAATACCCCACACTTCTTGTTACGTTAACCTTTTTACAAATTGCATAACGGATTAGAAGAAGAAATCGTTCTTATCAGCCTGAAGAATAATAAGTTATTAATCCACTCAATTAACCCTGTATTATATACAAATTAACAATTCATTGGAATGAAGCTTGACATAGTGACCTTTGATAAGAGCATATCATCCATTTTCCTTTTATCGAATACTTTATATATTTCGTCATTAATCATGAAAAATAATGATAAGTTGATCATTTAGGCGATGATTACTAGTGAATACAGTGTGATTATATCCGACAATTTTTTTATTCCTTCCTTAGCAAAAAAATTTTTTTTAAGGAAGCCTGAAAGTCTGTTGATGTATGTGCAATGAAAAATAACAAACCCGATGATGAGAGGAAAACGTGGTGGAATTAGTTATATGGTGTGGAAAAAAAAAGGTGCGGAAAAGTAGCCATTTTGACGGCAATCATGACAAGAATAAAGAGTACTGTTGATAGATGCTACGGTATGAGTTAACGACTGGTAATGATAGTTATGGTTGTTATAGCATATTTGGTTGATAAATAAATGATATGGCGTATAGGTAAATGGCATATATCGTTTGCCTTAATGTATGTAATCAGGTAGATATTGCGTTGTTTAGCTTTGTCTTCCAAACTGTCTGCAAAAATTGCGGTGACATTGGTCTGGGCGACCGAATGTCGCCGTTTTTTCACACACAATCAATCAATTTAATATCTAAAATTGAGCAATTATCGTTCCACTCCTATCTTATACACCACTTTACCTTCCCTTCTTTTCTCTCTTCATTTATTTTGAACTGTTTTTAAAATTTTCCATATATTTCAGTTCATCCTGAAATCCTTTGGAATGATTCATAATTTTTCAGTTGAAAATAATTTATTTCTTTCTTCTTTCCCTCTTTAATTGTGAGTATTCCAATTCATATATCGCTATATCTTTTACGATTTCTTATTGTCTCGCATTACAATGGATTCAGAGTGCGATTAAATATAAGAGGAGAAATTCGAAAAAGTGATAATATCTTGGGTGTAGAAATCAGTATATCCGATTATCGGTATATCTCGGGTGCACCGGACAGTATATCTAAGATGTTGTGTTTGTCGATATTAACGGAAAGATTTCCTAATTGGCAATTAGAAAACGGTATGAGCAGTATGTGGGAAATGAAAAAAAAACTTTACATGAAATAAAATTTTGCAAAATTTCTGAACTTCCTGTCATTCATACTACGTTGGTTAATTACATTAATTATACTATAGCACTTCATTAATTCTCCAGTAATATCACGCATCATGCAGTAAACATTGAATATTACGATTTGGAATATTACATCTCAACTTCCGGCGGGGTTTTCCACCAATCATTGCTATTTTCAAAAGCTTGTAAATGAATAAATGATGATCAAAGCAACATACCGCCGAAATTGCAGATCAGCTGCATCCCAATATTACGCCATCTCTTCAACGTTTCTTCTACATTTTTCAACAAAAACGGTTCAATCACTGTCACCATTGTTATCACCACAACCACTACCACCACTACACCATTCCATTTGCTCCATTTCGGAACACTTTACTGAAAAACTTTAAAAAATGGGAAGGAAAAAAGGACAGGTAGATAGAAAGACGGCCGTTTCCATATTTTTTTTTTCTCTTCTGTTCCCGCTTCTTCTCCTATGCATGCATATATATATATATATACATAGGAGTAGAAGTGTGTGTGTGTGTGTGTGTGTGTGTGTTTATTCATCCTCTTCAAAAAACTTTTTCAAAGTTTTCTTTTCAAACGGATACATACATCGGTGCCACCATCTCTTTTATTGTTTTCCCCTTTCTTCTCTTGCATTCTGTGCTCTCTTCGATATATCATTCTTTCATTTATTCAATTCCAAACTCTTTGTTGGAAATACGAATTGTAGTAAATGATTTCTTCAACAGAACACAAGAACGGATTGCTTTTCTTACTAAAACCTTTCATCATATACACAAGAAAATTTTTTCTCGAAATGAATTTATTTCAGTTAAATTTATGCAACAAAAGAAAAAGTTTGGAAATAGATTTCATCCATTTCTCGTCCAAACATATATTTCAGTGCTTTTTCTAATATTCACTCATCAGTATTTTGCACCATTAATTACAATAAATTTTAATTCGAAGCAGAAATAATCGATGGCTAATTACAAAGTAGCTTTGCATTTTCCAATTATAATCTGATAATTACCTATAAAATATATGCTGGCAAAATTCTGAATCTCTCTCCCTCTGTATGTGTGTGTATGTGTGTGTGTCTGTGTGTGTGTGTGTGTCTGCGTATCTGTGTGTCTGTCTGTGCGTTCAATGATACGAAGCATACATTTGGAAAGTTTAATGCTTCAATTAGTCTGAACTTCATGAAATGTGGCTGTATTTGAGCTTATGGTAGTGTGAATGTACGGAAATATTGGAAGGAATGCATACCTGCATCTCACAAACCGAATCTAATTAGTTTAAGCTTTATAATTATTTTTTATCAGTTTTATCGATATTAAGATTTGAATGTTTTCATCGTTAACCAATTGGAAAATTTATGCTATATTAAAACGACAAGTGACATTTGTGGCTCATTCATCGCCATTTTGGCGACAATTTTTTTTTTATAAATCGGAAATGAAAAAATTGAAAATATCAATATCTTTCATTTTCCACAGTAATATCAAATTTTTGCAAAAAAAAAAATGATCTAAACGAAATTAAACAAAAAAGTGAAATGGTATCGATTATGGTTCAGTGTGCCGAAAATTTTTTCTTTCATAAATATTTGACGGAAAACCAGGATAGTTTAGCTTTGTTAAATTCAAATAAACAAATGAAATGGATGTGAGAGAGATAGAGGGAGGGAAGAAGGCTAATGTATAGCAGGAGCTCATCGTTTTCTTCTACAGTACCTGTTTATTTTTGAGAGTAAATTAAAAGTGAATTTCATTTATTTCCGTAAACAACACACTACACGCTTCCCTTTCATTGTTATATGCAGCTGTCTAGTTTGGAAAAAGAAAAAAATTTTGAAAAAAATGCTTTTGCCACCTGTGCTTCTAATCATTTTACGATTATCATTGTATGGAATCAAATTTGAAAAAACAAAATTGAATGAGAAGGGAAAGGCCACGTAGGTTTAGGTGTGTGTACTTCTAATTTCCTTTTTACAAGCAGTTTTATCTCTTTACTGATGTACTACTACTCCAAAAACTAAATTTTATTTCGTTTCCGATTCTGTTTGAATTTGATTAAATTCAATTCAACAATTACAACTTTAATTAATCACTCTATAACAATGCTTCTTCCTAAATTTGCTTGAATTAGAAAATTAAATTTCGATAATTAACCATTATCATCTCTCCTCTAATCATTGTTGTAGAAGTTGATTAAAGAGCAAACTTGAATTATCGATTATTTTAATTCAAAATCTTCTCATTATCATTTCTCTGCTCACGAAACAAATAAATTAATTTTCAACAAAAGATTTGCTGCATGCACCAATTACTACAGTACGATATCAGATGCCTAGTTAAGCCTAATGCATTCCTTGCAATTCTACGAAGTATCGCAATGTCCCCTTACCGACAATACTTCATTTGCTTATAAAAAATTTTCAGCTTCACTGAATTCCACTTTTCTCCATCTGTTCGTTCCTACTTTTCATGTCATCAAGTTAATTTTCATTCCTTTCCATCCTTCTCGTCTGTATTGACTCGTTTATTTCCAGAAATACTTCATGAATTGGTAGCAAAGTACTTCTTTTTTGAGAGAGAATTGAACTTTAGCCTTCGTCAATTTGCACGCACTCAACCACGAATGATTAATTTGTTCATCCGAAATGTTTATCCTGGCGGATAATAATCCATCTCCAGCAAATATAGAGCGCTAAGGTGATCTTATGTCGAACTTACGGGGTCATTTAAATAGCCTTGAAATCCAACGTCAACAATTATTTTGATTTGTTGTTTAGCATTTAAGGTCAAAAGTAAAATACTTTCAGCAAACTTTCACACAATTATATCTTTCATTTATTCCGCGTTAATCAATCAATACATGATGACCTATTAAACGTTAATTAATCTTTCACCTGGAAATTAATAATTCTAGCTGTGAATTCAAAAAAAGAAGATACAGATGATATCGAACCAATTAATTACTACAACCTAATCGATTTGTTGTGATCAATTCCAAATATCAATCAATGCTTCCAATTTCAAACAATAACTTTACAATGGGATATTTCGTCACCAAGTTCCTACTACATGTGACACAACATGAACAAGTTATGACGTAATTATTGCATAAAAAGGTAAAGGTAAAGGTAGTCGTCCCCTGTGCAAGCACCGAGTCGTGTCCGACCCTTGGGGTGACGTCCTGTTACAGACGTTTTCTTGGCAGACTTGTACCCGAGGTGGTTT
>JABVXS010000621.1:0-26717 GCA_013365335.1 Madathamugadia hiepei
GACACAATCACTACAGCCACTGCAATGACTTGGCTGAAATAAAACGAATCGGTAGTTCGGAATGGAACTGATGGCCGATAATGAATGAATGAATTACAACCAAATACAACATGTAGTGAAATATGATACGGTAATATAGTGCGGTAATGATAGGCAAAATGATTAATTGGGATCGGTTTTTTTGTATTGTCACTTTTGCAAAAAATATTGCATAAAATGGTACAAAAGTTTTTTTGTGTGTTTTTTTTTTACATCCAACAAATGATCTTTGGCATCTATCAATTGCTCATTTTTCTCTCAAAAATTCTAAATTCATTTGTTTATCCATTTTTCTTTTTCCTTCTTTCGTTTCCAACAACAAAAAAAATTTGACGTTTAAATTTTCGAAGATATAGAATGCAAGTTAATAGAATGGATATAATATGTAAGCTAAAAAAAAAGAAGTTGCAGTCATGTGCACAGTGTTATACGGTAGCTACAGTATTCTTATATAGTTTGTAGAAGAAAATGCGCTTAACAATAAGAAAGATTGGAAAAGTGAATTTTTCAAATTATAGCACATTTTTCCTGCAAATTAAAATTAAATTTTCAAATGGATGAATTAAAATTTTTTATTTTTTTAGCTAAAAAAACTTTCTTTCAACAAAGTGGTAATTAATTTACCTAATTGAAAATTACTGTATCGATGCAAAATTATGAATGATAAAGTAAAAAATAAATAAATAAATGCTTTTTATTAATAAATGAAAAAGCTGACGGAAAATGTGCGCCGTGCAAAATGTCATAAATGTAGGAAACAAATTTCCATGGAAACGGAATTAATCAATGATAATAAAATGGAGAGAGAGAGAGAGAGAGAAATCCATTGCAAATGTAGAAATTTAATGAAATATTTTCTGCACGAAAAAAATTAATCAATTTCACGAGAATTTATTGAAATTTGAAAGTATCGTAAACAATGCCCGAATCATACCTTCTTATAAAATTCATAATTAGAACTTAAAAATTTTCATTAACTAGCAATTTACTGAAATAAAATTCAATAATTTTTTTGGTGCAAATATTATTTACAAATTATAATTTTGCCTTTATTCTTTCAGAAATTTTTCACATGTCAAGAATATAAAAAAGTTTCAAATTGTATAAATTAAAAAAAAAAATTCGAAATTTTCAAAAAAATAAAATAATAAAGGAGTAAAATGGAAAAAAGAAAAAAATGGACAAATTTTCATTTTGATTAAATATGAAAATGATTAATTCAATCCATATTTAAAGTGCACTTTGGAACCAAAAAAAAAGGAAAAATTCGGTTTAAAAATTTTGATTCAAATTGCCAATTCACAATTTAGTGTAAATAGGATGTTTGAATTTAACGAAACACAAAAAACATGGAAAAGAGAGGAAATTAAAATTTTAAATATTGTGAAAACAAACTACTGCTCACTTTCAGTTCCTTCACTAATTAATTACTATTTCATGCAACACTGATGAATAAAAAAATTGAAATGATGAGGAATGGGGAAAATCGTTAATGTGAAGCCAACTGTTTGTGTAGAAATTCTGTTTTTCTTTCGTTCTTTTTTTTTCGATAAATCTTCAATTTTCATCGTTCTCGCATTCGCAAACTTTCTGATTTAAAGTGGCAATGAAAAAACAAATTAAATTAAATTAACGGAGCAAACTTAAATTATCTAATGAAACATTCATGTACTTATTTTTCACTAAGCAAACAAAAGGTTTTTGCGATTTTTTATTTATTTTTTTTCTTCCCTAAATCAATGCAGCATCAATACCATCACAGTATCTGCACTGCTACAGTATCAACTAAAAAATTTTATGTTATTTATTACACTAAAAATACAATTCATTTTTTACAATTTTTTAAAAAATTTTTTCTCATAACTATGCTATGCTAATGAAGTATTGGTACAGTATACTACAGTAGCAGTATTGCTGAAGTATCAATATGATTACAGTATCAACGCCACTTACAAATGTCAATCCTAATAGATTGCTTCATTATAATTGATGAAAATAATATTGATGAATTGCAATTACACCTGGCTAATGAATAAGATTTGATAAAGTTTGATGATGAAATACAAAAAAAATTGCCATCAGAATCTTTCACAGTGTTATGAATTCAGCATTAAATTAGCTAATAACTATCCGCTGATCCCAGCAACAGATAATTTACAATACGAGGAATGAATAAGCTTTGTGTAAGTAATTCATTTAATAATTTTTTTTTCTTCTTAGCGTTTGTCTTGCTAAGATTCTAGAAATGATGAAAGTTTTGATTTAAAGAAATTTTGTCGGTAAAAAGCACCAAAATAAATGTGTAATATATAATTGGATTGCAAAAACAAACAAGTTTTTCGTCTTCTTTTTTTGATGTTAAATAAAAATTCATGATGATTTATTTACAAAAAAAATTTTTGATTACTTTTTTTAAAATTATATTTGTGATACCAGTGAAATTTATCAAATTCTTTCAGCAAGTAATTGCACCAAATGACATCTAATATTATTACACATTCATTTTAGTGCTTTTTTTCCCGACAAAATTGTTTTTTAAATCAAAACTTTGATCAATTTTAGAATGCTGCCTTTTTTTTAAAAAAAATAATATTATTTAAAATTTTTGAATTCCTGAAATAACACCTAAAGTATGGACTGAGACAATTTGAAGTAGTATTAAAAATTTCATTGCTTTTTGCAAGATTAACATTAGAAAAATGATGTTACTCAGCAAAGCAATTAGGAAAGTACATGGTTAATTTTGGCTAAGGAAAAATAATTTTTATAGAAACAATTATCTCGATTATCCCAATACTCCGAATGGAACGATTAAATGGGTTTAAAAAATATAAGTGAAAAGATTCCAAACATATTTAATTTCCTGGTTGTGTAAAAAAATTTTGTTTTTTTTTGGTTTACGGCTTAATTCAAGCAATTATTAAAGAATCTTTACGTTTGTCTTGCTAAGTTGCAGGGTCCGCCACTCTGGAGCATCGTCTTCGTACGTTCGACCCCATAGATGCAAGTTGTTCTGTTCCATTTCCCTTGTTATTAGCCATTGCACTGGAGACAATCACTTTATCGTCTTAAGTAATTTCTGTTGTACCTTTTGCCCATATCATTCATGTGGCAGCTATTTTATTGCGTAGAATTCTTCTTTCCTACGGCAATTGTCGGAGATTGTTGAGCCAAGGAATTTGAAACTGTTTCAAAGGTCTGTCATCGGTGATAACATATCTGAGATTGAACCCTTGTATGTGTATCGTATCTTCACATGTGGATTATGCCACTGCACTATTAATCCGCTCATTAAAGGATTCTATATATACGATGTAAATTAAAGTACAATTTCAAACATATTAAATTTAGGAAAACTTTTAATTTAAGTAAAAAAATTGTAAAAAAACTTACTCTTGACACTATCGTATTTTTCTTCTGGTGACACAAGTAATCAATATCAAAAAATTTTGTATATATAAGATCTGGATATTTACAATTCTGTGATAGTAAAATTCAAGTAATTTTTGCAAAATCATTGTTTTTCAAAAAAAAAAAAATCGAGCGTTCAAATATATTTCCATAAAAGGCACAACTTACTGCATTTCTTGAAAATATCAAGAACATTACTATTCGTTATCTGTGGTTCCTTTGAAATTTGATTGATTAACTTCGTGGACAGAAAAAAAAAAACAACTTACAAAAGATTCTCTTGCTGATCATTAGTGATCATTTCCATTTTATCTATCCTACGTCATACTTACCACGAACTTTCATCACCACTGTCACTGGTAGTTATCATAAATTGCTATACTTGATACTCTTAGTCTCTTTCTTATTTTATTTTACCAACTTCAACATTTAACAGATCTAGCGACAAAGACTACAACTACTGCTATATTATATATATATACAAATATTGCACAGATTAGCTCTTTCATCCAAATTTATTTCTCTTGATAAAGGACTTTTCGTGACAAAGCACAACTTTTTTAAAGTATTAACAAAAATCTGTGCAGATAACGGAAAAGCTTTTATAATGTGGATCGATGAAAATACACTCCAACAAAGTGCGCAGAACTGATCTCTTTGTGGTGAAAGAAATTTGTAAAATGTGCTTCATTTCATCAGAGCAAACAATGCAATGAAGAATGAAGCTCAATAAATGGGAAAAATGATGCCATAAAGAGAGAATACAGGATTGCACTGGAATGTAAGACCAACGATATTTAAAATAAAATATAAAGCGTACAGAATATGTATTTTGTTTGCAGTTTCCTACAGTAAAAATCATTCATCCCTTTCAACGAATAATAAGGGATTAAGCCAAATGGAAAAAAAATACATATCTTTGCTATGTTACAACACTGAATTTTGTACAATTACTAATGTGTTTCAAACTTCATATTGCCAACTGGTGGCATAGGTGGTGGACCCATGCTTACACTCTGATGTATATTCATATTATTCATTTGAAGACCACCATGAGAATGTGACTGCATCATAGTGGATTGTAGACCAGGATTAGGACGCGGAATTTTCTGCAGAATGACCACCAGTTGTTCTTTTTCGTCAAATGTTTTCCACACGCTGTACAAATTAATGATGATTTTCTGGATTTCCAGTATCTAAAACAAAATCCGAGAGTGATACATAACATTCTTAAAGAAAATTATGAAATATCATACATCTCTATGTTATATAATGTAACAAATACTTGAAGCTAAGGAATGTTCAAATAATTTTCACTACAATAATTTCAATTTTAAAATTATCTTGCTACTTGTATAAACAACACTCAACCAAAAGAGTGGTGATTTAAACTCTTTTTTTCCTTCATTTAGTATGTTTAATAAGTAGACACTGAGTAGAAGTTGAGCTGAACACTCAAAAATTACACCTCTAAAGTGGATTAAAGAAGTACTCACTTTTTCAAAATCCACTGCAAGCATGGCAAACCAGTTTTTCAGCTCTCTATCTCTGTTCGTCCAAACTGATGCTATCAAAATGCATGCTAAAAATAATTATTCAGAGCTTTGTATTTTTGTGGTTTGACAAACTTTATTTCCATTTTCGTGAGAGATAGAGGGTACATTTATAGGTCAAATTTGTTTCGGATTATCAATAGAACTTGAAGTTTTCCCACCTTAATTTCTTCGAAAAAAAATTCTTACTTTCGAAATAAACAGAGAATGTACAGTCGAAAATTTCTCACAGCAAACATGAGAACTTAGATCCTCGATACATTCCAGTCTCAAATGCATTTTACTATACAGAATTTTCGGGATATGAAATAAAACATACCAATTGCAATCTGATGAGGAGGGTACATTAAAGAAAGATCTGTCCTTGTACAATCATTACAAATTTTCCATGCATATGAAGATAATATATCCATATCTTTATGCTCTCTTCCCATTTCAGCCATTAATTGATTCAGCGGTCTACAAAATGATTTTAAATTTGATAACCACTATATTTATGTCGAAATAGTGCCAAATTTTCCCATGAAAATTTTGTAATAAAGCATCCTTAATAAAAAGCTTGGAAGAGCCGCAGCTCTCAAACATATCCTGACTCAAAATTTATTTTCAAGCTGCATCCAAATTTTCGGATTCGATTCACGCTCACCGAATAACTACATAATTTCGTTATTGAAAAAAAAAAAAAACTTCATCACTATCAATGTTACTAATCATATTTTCCCCTAATCATGAAACCGTCGTGGTTTGGTTTCGCGAACAAAGATCTGCAGGAATTCATCCACGCAGAATAAACCAACAGAACCTGCGCAGGAAAAATTTCAAAACAAGGAATAGGAAAGGTTTTCCCGAGATAAAAGTAAAATCCGCCAAATTATTAAACGGTAAGAAATTAAGCAAACAACCGACCGGTAGCTGCTGTTGATATATATTTTTATATTCTACCGAAATCACAAATATAGAGGGGAACAAACCTATATGGGTGATAAACAATTAGGCAACAGTCCAAAATTTCTAAAAGAAAGAATTCTGCTTCCTGTATATGTTGAACGCGTATCATCAAATCTTGCTGTATGAAAGGCCATCGTTTCACTAAAATTGCACAATTTCATAGTAAAACACCAAATGGTTTTTTCAGCTCGTCGAAAAAATAACAGGAATAAGTGAGCAGATTGTCGCCAAAATGGCGAAGTTACAGGTCACAAAGATCAAGATGGCTCCACAATGTCGAAATATATGATACTCCTGTCAATGTTGAAAGGAGCCGAATGGTCAAATACATGTTCTACTTCTATAGCCAACTGGTCAAGAAGGATGTGTCGCAAACTGATTGGCCCACACCAATGGAACAAAATGTATATAAACAGTGGATTGTTACTCCAAAAAACATTGTTCGAAGGGTGATCAATAGCTCACCTCTGGACTCGACGACGACGACAACTACTCTCAAGCAGCTCCTTTTGCCCTTTCAATTACTTCATTTCATTACCGTTTTATTTTTCGTTATCTATGCGTTTGTATTTGCTTCTTGTTCGAATAAAAGGTTTAATTACTCAAATTTGAGGATCTCCCGCAAACAACTATATTAGCGCTAAGCAAAGACGACACAAATTTGCCGACACAGATAGAAATAATTTTCATTCTAAATTTAGTCATAAGTAATATCAAAAACTATCTGATGTTCTCGCTTATACTACAAATATTTGAGAACTTCGATCACTTACGAGCATTATTTGTGGCTTGTATGAGCTTATTGTGTGACATCATTCCATGTTCCTCAACTTTGGATGCTAAGAATAAAGAAGTGGGTGCCAATAAGAATGGATCAATATCCTTTAGTGATCGTCTAAAACAAAAATAAATGTTAATCTTCATATCAAATTCTCATAATCGCGTAAAATTCCATTCCATGACCTATGTATCTTTACCATTCTAACAAAATTTTAATACCTTGCATAAAAACGACGAAAATAAACGCAAGCCGTGGCAATCACTTGCATCCGCGTTTTATGAGGCTGTTGAGAATCCATTCCAATAGCATGTATAACTGAAAAGTTTTTTTAATTCACTGAAAGAAAACAAAAAAAAAAAAAATTACACCGCCAGATATGTCAAATTATCTCTACCCTAAAATTTCCTTATAAAATAGGTATTTTAGAGCACATGTGTCAGTGACAAATTCCAATATACATTATTTAAACCAATAACGCATTATATACAACCATCATCACTTACAGTTGCTGAAAAATATCATCAACTTCGTATATTCTTCCTCTGTGATACATTTCATATCTTCACCACGCATTCGTAGAATATCTTGCTTATCCAAAATCCATTGCTCCCTAGAATTTTTCCGTTATATCAAACTCATTAACATGTGAAATATAATGAATGCAACTTATAAAATGCCTTACATTTATCTAATAAATGCAAATATTAATAGCACTAAATTCATAATAACAATTTAAACATTACCATAAACGTTAGAGTAATACTATTTTAATCCACATAATGAGCTTGCACAAAAAAGTGTTAACTAAAACTTGTGTAATTTTTTATCGATGTAAAGTTTCTCAAAACTTTACCAATGGGAACTACGCCAAAAATTTCCCGCCATTTCACTGCAAAACTTCCTGTAGCATTTTCATTGTTGAAAACATTAACATCTGAAATTTTTAATCAGCAAATAATGTGCAGCATATGAAAATACGTGAATGTTCAAGATTTACGTAAACAAAAATCAGTAAAAACTTGCGTATAAATACATGGGGCAATATATGTGTAGTGATTTTTTCGTCTAACAAATTCAAGAACAATGCGAACACGTAAGATAATCAAGGAAGTATGCATGTACACAACATTTAAACTCACACATATCGCATACTAGAATAATGGTCATCTTAAGAAATTCCCTGTAAACTAAACCTATCATGTCTATTTCTAATTGAATTGGTTAGACAAAAAAAAATTTACAAAATTTAGTTTCAAAAATTAAATATGACAAGAGAAATCATACAGCAATTATTTGACAGTTTTCGCCCCTCGATGAGTAATTACTTTAACTAATACCAGGAATAGTAACTTTTTCATCACCCTCTCACTCTCCATACATTTCCCACAATCGTCTGCCATCTCTAAACTCATCTAACCCTCATCTCTAGACGAACGCCGATCTCGTCCACGTACTATATCATACACCACTACGAAATTATTCGTCTCAAGCGGGAGTCATCAACTTCCCAGTCAAGACCCGCATTTCGTTTTTCTTAAGTGCATTACTTTATCTTCCCGCCAGCCTAGTCCAGTAGTATTTTAGACATGACTTCGAAATAAGTTGACGAATTCTAAGCAGGTTTTTGCAGGTTATTCATGTGTGTTATTTGACTTGAAACACATTGCCAAAAAAAGAAATCTCATTAAAGAAAATGAAGAAATCGAGAAAGATGATTTGTAGAAACTTTATCGAACATATTTTTCATAATGCATACAATTCAATCTATTCGTTTGTAAATCAAATATACTGGTGCTTCATTTCATAACTTGCTCAGTTTCAATTTATGAACCAACCAGTTCATTTCACTGCATTAAATGTCTGATATAGAAAGCATCACATAAGCGTTATATCTAGAAAGGACAAGATAAAACCCAGAAATAGCTTTCAAAAAGTATTAGAAACGAAATTCTTTGGGAGGTGGGATAGTCGGAACCTTGCCATATTCGAATTCATCATTACCGAACTGCTCTATTTGTTCGTCAGTTAAGCCTTCCATCTTCGAATAAACTTGCTGCATTAGATTAACACAACTATCAAACATAGGTTCATCATTTCCGAAAGTTACATCGTCTGGACTATCTGACCTAAAATTGGGTTTTGGTGTACTTCTAACGCCACAGCACTTGTAATTTTAATGATCTTTTTAAATAGCCCATTTCACATAGTGGAGATGGATAACAGCAGTGTTTTAGTGGGCTATTTAAAAAGATCAAATTCTTCATAAGAAATTTGTTTACTTTGTTTTCTGGGGAATCATTTCTGCATTTCTATTACCGAAAATCAAATCTGCGCCTGATGCTTCTTTCCATGTTATCCGTTTGGGAATAAGTTCATTGCTACAAACAGCTTTATCTGTATTATTTTGACCTTGTGTAACCTTCGTTTCTACTTCTTTGCGTCTTCTCAACAATGGCGAAACCCATTTGTAGCGGCTAAAACTAACAAATGAATAAGCCCGATGGGAATATGAAGACTAGTGAATGAGCCCAAGTCTGGATCGCTGCTTCTGCTTAATAAGCATGCACAGAAATGAATACCTTTTGTCTGCATACTGTGAGGGTGACTGGAAATGCTCGTTAAATCCATAGCTTCTAAAATTTCCCTGAAATAATATTTAATCAAAAAATAAGACACCAACCCATATCAGCACCTGCAATTACTCTTTCACTAATACTAAATTTTGTCAAGAAATCCAGTTTATACACTTAAGCTCAGGAATAAAACTCTGGATCAGTAATTGAATATTTTTTTAATGTATGAGGAAGGATTTTTATTACTGTTGATTTTCAAAAATACAAGAAAGTAAGTCATACAACACTTGAAAACCACTTAACTGAATGAAATCAGATTAGGTAGATACGAAATTACATCATTTTATCTATAAATTGCCGATAATAAATTAATGCACATATATTTTAAAAAATTGAAAAAATACTAAGAGAAGGATAAGATTAACCATTTACATTCACATGAATTCAAAAATCATTCAACTACGAAATGGTTGATTTACCTGTCCAGTTGACCCTTTACGTGATTCCAATTGTGCGTGTGTATTAGAATGTGAAGGATCTGCATTTTCTGGTAGAAGAATATGTGAGAACGGACATGCTTCACCGTTACGACAATAACCACGTGTATAAAATTTACATTGAATCATTAAATTGTACACTACTGTTGCTGCTGCTGTGAAAAAAATTCGTTGGGAAACGTAAAATTTTATCATAAATAATAATAATTAAACTAGAAAATCGGACCATGTCTTAGGATGCTATGTTAAGAAATAATATCCAAAAATAATGATATTTCAATTCGGTAAAATTATGATTTTAAATTAATTGCTTATCTAAACTGATAACAATCATGGAAAATTGATGGTGTAGAATTACCCTAACCTTTCGTATGAGCAGAAATGAGATAACCTTAAGATCATAATCAATAATAACTTGGCGGCAAACTAAACGGAAAATGATATGTTTGCTCACCATTTTTTTCACTGCACGACGTTAATAGTTCGGCTCTATGCCGAGCGTATTGTACGAATTTTAATCATTGATGTCTCTCTCTCTATCTCTCTCCCTCTCCCTCTCCCCACTTACCTACTTCACTGTTCCAATTTTGTGGCTCCCATTCAGATATTCCGGTTATTATTTGTCAGGTTTGTTATCTCTCTGCTATTCCGGTTCATCCGATCAAGTTTATTGCCTGCGACATTCCAGTTGACAACATCTGACTTATGAGCTTGGCGGCTCAATCAATAAATGTTTTATTCAGACGAATTTCACGTTTATTTCAAAGTCACCATTCAATTTGACATTGTTAGAATCTTTTATAGCTAAATGCTCATAGTGCTGTTGTAAGCTCAAGTGCAGACAAATAGGGTAGTTTGAAAATGGACATGGGAAGTTTTTTCTATATTGAGGTTATCTTCCATAGCAAATCCTTTGATGAAATTCGTCAAATTGCTTGTAAATGTTGTGCGTCTTCTTTTTTTTTTGTTATTTTTACATATTTTTTTTAGAAAAGGTTATCCGTTGAAATCAGAGCACCATGAAGCGCCACGGTGGTGATACTGATTTAAGTCTATCGGATAACTATGAAAGTGGAAAATCCGGTAAAAGGCAACGTCCGGATAGTTATCAGGAAGCTCTAGCTGCTGGTAAATATGAATTAAGGCTTTTGGTTTCCAGTCGTGGAGCTGGTGGAATCATCGGCAAAGGTGGAGAAAATATTAAACGATTACGATCGGAGGTTTAACTTTGTTCATGCCTTTAAAGAAAACGTTATATTAAACATGTCAGATGCGTCGCATGTAGCGGACGTAAAATTGTCGTTGAAAAGTTCGACATATGTGTTGCATTTGATTCGGTTATAAGTATCAATGTCAGGTTCAAACATGAAGTTTAACAGTTGGCATAATTAGCTGTCAATGAAGACGTGTACTTAGCCAAATGTGGCTTCTAGTTGCACTATCTTTGAGATGTTTAGTACTCGGAGTAGCCTGCTGTCTTGTTATTTGAATGATCAGTATTTCTTTTTGGTAAAAGTTGTTAAGTATTTCAAAATGATGTGGTGTTTAAAAAAGGATCACTGAACCCGTATTGAATGATTAGTTTTTTG
Organism: Madathamugadia hiepei; assembly: GCA_013365335.1. NCBI lineage: Eukaryota > Metazoa > Nematoda > Chromadorea > Rhabditida > Onchocercidae > Madathamugadia > Madathamugadia hiepei. Next base: position 11,392 of record JABVXS010000621.1, read on the forward strand.
ATGTTTCCCGAAAAAAATCAATGTATGATATATGATACAGTTGATTAATGCGCTCTTTTCAGCCCTTACTCCCAGTCACAATTCTGATATCCATTCCCGATGCCCGATCTCCTTCAAGTTTAATTGCAACACACTGTTGTTGTTGTTGGATGGTGCAATATGTATTAATGGATTATGAATTTAAGTGAAAGGCCAAGGCAAACACTGCTACCAAACACCAACTGCCTGCCTCTGTCCTAATTTCCGTTTCAGTCCCACAGTTTTCAATTTTTTTTTCTCTAAACTTTAAAACTTTATCCTTTCTTTGCAGTACGATGCGAATGTCACAGTCCCCGATAGCCAAACTCCTGAACGGTAATCCCTGCTCCCGTCTCTCAATTTGTGTATTTTTCTTTCCAATCTATTAAATGGGATCGAACTTACGTGGTTTTCAATATAATCAGGAATTACTGTTTAACATTGTTGTTATTGTTATGGAAAATACCAACAGCCCGGCTATTAAGTGAGTTAGGTTGAATGGTGAACTGCTGATGTTTTGGGTTGGCAAATACTCGGCCGTATTCGGCATTCACAATGAATTCAGTGCACTGAATAATGCTGGATAGCCTAGTATTTCTTCTCTATTCCCGAAATACACCAGGCTTTTGCTGGAAGGATCTTTCTATATTTAGTACCTTCCCGTTGGGTAGTAATTTTGAATGGCAGGGAAGCGCCTAATTTTTATAGCAAAGGTCAAATTTTTTTAAGGACATTACTTAGTGATATAAATTTGGATCACGGATCTAACATATTTTCGAGTAGCAAATAAATGATTTAATTAGAGGAATTTCATAGTTAATAAAATGATATTTTATCGTAAAATCGTGAAATCCTATTTCATGCTTTTCAGAATAGCTACTATTGTTGCAACAGTCGAAAATGTGCTTGCTATTGTTACTGAAATTATTCCGAAACTGGAGGATGTTAGTTAATTTACCACTGTTGTTTATTCTAGTATTTTAGGCGAATCTGAACGAAGAAATTATAAAAATATGACATTAATATTATCAAACTTCTGAGCAGGAGAAATTATTTACTGTCTTACGAGAATCAAGAAATATGATTTGAAAATCAGAATTTAAAAGAACATTGCAGAGTCGAGAAGGTGATTCCAGTCGTCCAATAGAGCTTCGTGTTTTGGTACATTCGTCACATGCTGGTGCTGTTATCGGACGTCAAGGATCAAAAATTAAGGAAATGAAAGAAGAACTTGGTGTACAAATGAAGGTAATTTTAATTTGTTTTTAATGAGATATGTCATCTACATGAATGCTCAAAAGTCATATTTTGTTCGTTTTCAGAGTTCATTCTGTGTTCATGACATTGGCCTCATCTTTCGTCGTTATAATAACATCCATCGTCTGAGTTTTATAATTATCTTTTTCTCAATTGCTTTTTAGCTTTATTTTTCTTCCAATGCTTCTGAATCATTCGTCTCATTTTTTAGGCATAGCTATTTTAATTTCAGTTGATTATTGTTCACTGTGGGAATTATGCAGCATAAGAGATGCAATTTTAGGTATTTGCGCAGTGCCCGCCGCAGTCTACGGAACGTGTCGTATCAATTAAAGGAATTCCTGACAAAATAGTAGCTTGCGTGAGCCATATCATGAACATGCTGAAGGAGGTATGATATTCTTAGTAACATACTTATCTGTTGGATTATCCTTGTTTTCTATTGCGCAAGTATGATGTTTATCACTTCAAACTCTTGGATTTTTCGTAATATGCTGCGGTAATAGAGCCTGTATACTTATTCACGAGAACTATTCCAGATTCCAATTAAAGGAGTAACGAAGCCGTATGAATCGATGTTCTATGATCCAAGCTATTCAGCTGAGTACGGTGGATATCCACCAGATCGGAATTATCGCGGTCCGATGGCGCGTGGACCAATGGCAGTGGCTCCATACGGTAATTATGGTCGCTCTTATCAGCGACAGATTGGTGGACGTGGTCCGTTGTCGTCTGTTGCAATGCCACCTTACATGTGTCAAGAAGAAAGTACTCAGGTTGAGATTGCATTTATTTTTGCTTTTGTTCTAAATGCAGACCTTTGTAATTCATATTTCATTTTAAGTTTTTTGAAAAGGTAAATATTGTCTCAGGTAACGATACCAAATGAGCTCGGTGGTACCATAATTGGTAAAGGTGGTGAACGTATCAATAGAGTGCGTGAAGAATCGGGAGCTCAGATCGTTGTGGGACCACAGCAAGAATCTGGCGAGCGTATCATAACGATTACTGGTACTGCAACAGCTATACAAACAGCTCAGTATTTGTTACAGCAGTGGTAAGTGTTAGTTTCTTCAGGATTTAAGAAACTGATATTCTCATGGTGCTGCAGTTCATGGTACTCATACATCAAGCTAGGATCATCTGACTGTATTTGAAAGTTGGTCTTACAGAATTAATGAAATGAGTAACGTGTTGCTGAGTTCATTTAGCTGAAATTGTACCGCTGCTAGTGAATGTTTTGTTATGCTTTCAGTGTCCGCCAGTCCGTCGCTGGGCGAAGATATCTGAATGAAATGTGAAGATGTGCTGATCTGATCTGAGGTCGAAAGTCCAGAAAATTTCGTTTTTATTTTAATTTTATGTCATGATTGTAAATCTTATGCTCCGTCTTTGGATTTAATGTTTTGCCTTGAATGACTTTTGTTATTAGCCGAGATATATGTTTTATATCAAAAATTTTATTTCTTCGTGATGATAAAATGGAGCAAGTAATATTGGGAAGTATATCATCAATGCGCTTATTTTGTCGGCATTTCATACTTTCAAAGAACAAGAAGCATGTCAATTAAAAATAGAGGTAGAGAGTCAGCTGTGGTTTTTATAGCGAAATAGACGCATTAATTGGAAGCAGCATGATTATATTTCTACAATCTAAAAAATGTCGAGTGTTTGTGCAGGAAGTTTATGCCTTCAGAAATTCCACTCTTGTGACACTTGAATTGTTGGATAGCAGTGCTGGCATAGAGTAAGAATATTCGCTCATTATGAAAAAATCCTGATCAGATGAACTGCCGTTCGAAATGAATGAAATAGTTTCCTATAATTTTTTTGTAATGAGAATGTTATATTAAATTTTCTATTCAGCATAAATTTTTTGTGTGTTAACTTAGCTAAAATTTCGAGTTCATTTCTGGGGATCTGTTGAATTTGAGAGAATTTTAAACTTTATCTGATGACAGGAAGACGTTTACGCGTTTTCAATATTAACTTGAAATTTTGCATTTTGCTAAAAATTAGATTTAGCAGAGTTCTGCATACTGTAAATGGTGAAAAGTGATTGTTAGTTTTTGGTGATTAAATTTCGGTCTGGCATACGAGACTATTAAATTTCGGAATTAGTAATAGAAAATTTATATCGAATAGAGAAGGCAGTAGTCGACTGATACCATAGAATTTCGTTAATAACAAGATCGCACTGTATTTTGCTTGATTTATCCAAAGCATAACAGTAAAGGATATTACCAATTTTTCGATCTGTTTTAGATGTTTAGTTAAATAATTAATTATTAAATAAATTATTGTACTATTTTGTTTTTTCGTTACAGTAGTTATACAATACAGGTTATTCGTCATCATCTTACCTTATTCAGTTCAATAATTGATTTTAATTATATCTGTTATAGGTACATATAATTTTACCTAAATTTAGCTAATTATTTGATGGAATATGGTATATGATGGGGAGACCGATAAAGTTCCCTTGGGTGATATGATTCTTTCTATAGTCTTCAAAATATTCTTTAAATTAAATTTTACAAAGTAATTGTTTTCTTTTCTCTTAATTGCAGATTCTACAATGTCGGCAACAATCTTTGATGACCTGATCGAAGTGGTAAAAGCACATCCAATAATTTATGATATACGTATGAAAGGTTATCAGAAACGTGGATCAAGACGTGAGAAGGCATGGCAAGCTGTTGCAAAATGCATGCAACAACGAGGACATGATATTAATGGTTATTGTTTTTTTGTTAGACTTTTATTGTTTGAGAAGTTTAGTTTTAATTGAATTGCTATATTTAGTTTTTCTAGTTAAAACTAATGAACCATGTAAAAATTTATTTTTGGTAAATTAAAGAGCGATGAAAAAATTTATGGAACGCATTGAGGTTTTGATTTGATTTAATTAGTATAGTTTTTCTCGTGAACTGAAGCCAACGATTGAAGCTGAAGTTTTTGTGTTACAAATTAAAATTGGGGAATGATGTAGAAATTTATGGAAAAAATTTATAGTGAGAATTTATGTGATCTTGGATGTGATGTGTGACTTTTATGATTATGAATGATATGTGACCGGAAGCACGCCTATCTTTTGTAAATTATGTCTGTAAATTATATGATATTCGAATAATAATCGCAAAATTTACGATAATTAACATTGGAAGTCTTTCATGTGCTTTAAGGCTTTTATTTTTGATGAGATTATGGTTGCATAATATTTCAGATGATGGATGTCGTAGGAGATGGAATAAATTAAAGTTTGCTTATACTCGTGATCGAACATTAAGACGGATTCAAGGTACTCCTCCGTTGAGAAGTTCTTGTGCAAAATATTTCGATTCCCTTGCATTTCTCAATCCATTCCTAGATGAATATAAAGCGTATGTTTCCTTTTTCCCTTGTTTTGTGTTTCTTTCTTTCATTTTTTTGTCCGTGAAACTTCTCAAATTTCCTTTTCATTTTTTAAATTCATGTTGTTGGGAATGGAGTTTTCAACTGTGTAAAAGAAATAATGCTGGAAACTTTTATTTTGCTCTACCTTTGCAAATTATAGAATGAAATTTCTAGAAATGCAAGATTATGTGGGTAACTCTTGGGCATCAGATTAGCAAATTACAATGGTTGAGGCTAGAATAAGCTTAGTGATATCTTAGCGAGCCTAGGTTTAGAGGAAGTCTTGTGTAAGGCTTAGACTAATTTTTGATGTTTAGTAAGTCTTATTACAAGAAAATTTTTTTTTAAAGCGAGTGGTGTAACGCCAGCAAATTGCCAAGTGCTCTAAGACTGTTCAGTTTTCCTCTAAGAAAATCAGGCGGTATTGCAATGGATGTTAGAACTGAGAAAGATGATTTTTCAGACGTCCAAGGGCAGTTCAACCAATAGTTTTGGATAGTGAATCAGATGATGATTGTGCGATTCATTCAACAATTCTTGAAAGTGAATCAGAAGGTGATAATTCTCCGGACAATAAGTAAAGTATTTGTTATCTAATTAATGGAAGTAATGTTTCTTGTCTTCGTGCATTAATTATTTCATGCTTTATGTAGATAGTCAAAATAAAAGCTGAACATGAAGTTTTGATATCATTGTTTAAATATTGTATTTATCGGGCATGAAGAGACAAAGAGAGAGAGAGAGGGAAAGAGAACGGAGGATCAGTCTTTGAATGACAAAGTTGATAATTTTTTGTTGAAACAGATGTTTTATTTGAGATTACCTAAAATTTCGAGTACCGCAAGAATTTATTTTATTCATTTATTTTGTACATTTAGAATTAAAATGATTTTTAGAAATTTTTGAGCAATAGTTTTTGTGTATAATCCATTTTATTGTATAAATATACCAGCTCTTTTGTTCTTTCGTTTTTGAAAATTATCCGTACCTTATGCATGGACTGCTTTATTTTTTCTTTTGTTCGTAAAACATCAGGAATTTGGTGTTTTAGCGTTTTTTTTAAAGCAATGCCAATGGTTTCATCATTTTTATTTTTCATTGTATGATTTTTGAATGGTTGAATGTGCGAGTACTGTAATTTTCCTATGTTGATTTGACTAAAATTTTTCAAGTTTAGAGTGAAGCAGATCAGATAATTTTTGAATTGCTTTTTTTGATTTTTTTTTTTTTTGTTTTGGATTATTTATTGTAAAGGGGGTAACTTTTGCAAATAATATCATTCATCAATGTTTTGTTTTATGCACAAAATGAAATATTTTTATGTGTAACCTTTAACACTTTAAGTCTTATAAGTAAATAATGCTAATTTCAACATAATTACATTATTTTTTATGTAACAAAACGAATAACTTATTACATTGTTGAGAATTTTAAGACAGGATTTTTTTTAAAGTAATTTTCAGGCAAAAATATTTGTTGTTTAATGAAAAATAAAATTTTGCTGGTGAATATTTTGTAAACTTAACTTGAATAACTTTTCCGTTTTCTCGTTTGTCCTGTTCTCATTTGTGCTAATTGATTTTGCATAAATTGATTTGCGTGGAAATAAAACTCATTTGAAACAATCCCATTAATTAGTTTCATTAAAATAAAGTTTTTAACTCAATAACATTTTACAGATTCATTTTCCAGATTTTTTTTCGAATTTCGGTTTTATGGATAGTTAAATCGAATCAGAATCCTGGTTAGTCATTTCGTCAGTTTTTTTTTTCTTTTTATCATTTTTTTTTAACTGAAGGATTCTTCAGTTTCCGTAGGGATAGGAAATTTAGATGGGATTCTGAGGGATTCATCGTTTTCTTCAGAGGTAGAATTTTGAAGGCATTCTGAAGGATTTATCGATTTCTTCAAAGACAGAATTTTGAAGGCATTCTGAAGGATTTATCGATTTCTTCAAAGACAGAATTTTGAAGGAATTCTAAAGGATTGATTCTTCAGTTTCCGTATGGATAGGATTTTGATGGGATTCTGAAGGATTCATTGATTTTTCAAAGACAGAATTTTGGAGGCATTCATTTACTTCAGGAAAATGATTTTGAAACAATTATGAAAAACAGGATGACTATTCCGGAGAATGTAGCAAATGCTATAAATACTATTTCTACCGATATATATATATATATATATATATATATATGATCAGGTCGAAGAAAATGGAAGAAATTCTTTATGGCGGTAAAAATTAAATTAGTAAATTCTTTCCTTTTTTTAAAATTTTACTTAAATTTTAGCATAGCTCATAAAAATAGTGAAATTTCTATCAAAAACCCGGAAAAAATTTTTAATGTAAAAAATTTTGCTTCCGAAACATAATTTCAGGCTACAATATAAAACAATTTAAAATGTCAAAATTTCCAGAATATTTAGTAAATTTTAATAATTAATTTTCAAAAATAATTTAAGTTTTAATTTAAAATCAGTTCGGTTTTAATTTAAAATTAATTGAAAATGGTGATCAAAGTATTACCTAAAAGAAAATTAGGATTGTATTTTAATGAATGTATTTTATTATTTTTAAATAATTCCTGGCAAATGTAATAATACTTGGAAATCAGAGTTATGTGAAAAATTATTTAATTAATTAAAGTTTATGACAAAGAAAAAAACAAACAAATATTGAATAGTTTCTAGATTATTCTGTTTTTTTTTTTCTTTTGTTTTTTTGGTAAATTTCTTTCGTTTTTGATCTTCGGATTTTTGAATTACCCGGAAAATGATGAATGATCTTATCATCAATGATCTTTTATTTCGAACAATCTTATCATTATTTCATTAGGTAAATTGTTTTGATGGCTCTATAGGTAAGGTATACATAGGGATTCAATGGATTTGATTTTAAATTCGGAAGTTTTTGATTCATTATTTCAAATTAAAAAAAATCATAAATGATTTTCATGAGAACGGAGGTCGAACTTTAAACATTCTTCAATTGAAAATTTAATATTTGGCTTGTTTAGCTTTTTATATCATAAATGATTTTTAGCGGAATGGAAATCGAACTTTAGATAATCATAGATTATGAATTTAGTGCTTCAGATTGTTTAACTTTCACTCACAAATGATTATGATCAGGGTCGACGTCGAATTTCGGCTAAATTCTGTTGTTAATTGAATTTTTTAAATTTTCCGTTTTAGGATTTTCATGGATAAGCAATCAACAAGTGGAAAAGGTGGCAGTAATATGTCGAGTGATGAATTGCCTGTTGTTGAGAGAGATGCTTCAAGACCAACTCTCCGTAAGTGGTCATTGGACGATTTTGAGATTGGCCGTTTCTTGGGTAGGGGAAAATATGGGTCCGTCTATTTGGCGCGTGAACTTGTGACCAAATTTGTCGTTGCAATTAAATCTGTCCCCAAAGCAGTATTGGAAGAAAATAATTTGCAGCTGCAGTTACGACGTGAAATTGAAATTCAATTTCATTTAAGGTTTGAGTTGGAAAATTTCGACTTCATTTCATATAAAATTTAATGCTTTCCATATTAATATTTAGTATTGAATTTCATATTACTATTATTATTCATTTAATATTATTGTTGTTTCACTTAATATTATTATCATTCATTATTAATATCATTATTCATTTAATATTATCGTCATTTCATTCAGTGTTAACATTTGTTGTTATGTGTTGTTATTTAATATTTAATAAGTTAATATTTCAAATTCATTTCATTTAGTACTTTTTAAAACCATATTTCATTTTGGATTTCAATTTAATTAATATTTAATTCGGATAACATTTGCATTTAATCGTTCAAATAACATTTAATATGATATTTTCGTTTCATTTCAAATAATTTTAATAAATGAAATTTAAATTTAATAACACTTTTGGCATTCTTAACAAAAAGTTTACAGTTTTATCAAAAAACGAAATTGTGGAATTATGAGAGTTCTTTTGCTAGAAAATTGATAATTAACCTCTAATCCATCAACATAATTAAATTTGTTTTTTTCCATTAGTGTCAATTTATTTAGCAATTAAAGTTTCAAAGTTTTAAATTTAATTTCAAATTCATTCAAAAAAATTGCTAATATTGAAACTTTCTTTTGAAAAAAAATTGATTTAACTTTTTACTATCCATTGATATAAATTGGCAAATTTGATTCTTTTCATTGCTTTATATTTGTCAGAGAAATATTTGAAATTTTATTTTTAATTTTTAACAAACTTTTTATTTTTTAAAATTAACTCCACCTCCTTCATCTTCCACCTGAAAAAAAGTAAAAAATAATGAAGCTTAAAATAACTTTTGTCCCATCGATTTGATAAAACTTTTTTCTCCTTCGTATTGACATCAATTTATTCTGTTTATGAACTGAACAAAATTTTAATTACTTTCAAATTTTGAAATTTAAATTTTAGACATCCAAATATTCTTCGCATGTATGGTTATTTTCATGATGATCGACGGATTTATATGATTTTAGAATTTGTATCTAAAGGAAATGTTGCTGAACTTCTTGCAAAGGTAAAAATCTTTGCTGGAATAAATTTTAAAAAAAATTCAATTAATCAATTCAATTTTAATTTTTTTTTAAATTGAAAAATGAAAAAAAAATTTTTTTGTTCTGTTTTAGATGGAAGTATTTCCACCAAAATTAGCTGGTAAATTTATGTATCAATTATCATCAGCAATGGATTATTGTCAACAGAGGAAAGTGATACATCGAGATTTGAAACCTGAAAATATTTTAATTAATGCAAAAATGGATTTGAAAATATGCGATTTTGGTTGGTCAGTACATGAACCATCATCAAGGTAGGTATCTCTTCCTTCTTCTTTCTCCCTCTCCCTCTCCCTCTGTCTCTCTCTTTTTATGAATTATCATTTATCAATTATTTACAATTAATCAATACTGATTAGGTATGATTAGAATTATTTTGATAATGAGAAATATTGATGAATTCATACAGGCAAGTTTTGAGATGATTATTAAGATAATGTTGTTAATTACGATTGATATATTATTCTGATAATACGATACTGATAATACTGACAAGTCATGGTAATTATTGGGTTATTACTGATAAGTGTGATTATAAGTAGTATGTTAGTACTGATAAGGCTGAAGTTCTGGTAACACCGACACTAATAAACAATACCAATGAATAGCACTGATGAATATGATTACAATTAACTGATAATCATTCTGATAGCACATTGAAACCGATAAGCTAATATTTTAAGATAAGGCCTTTATGATAAATATGTTAAAAATTGATCTTATAATATTGGTACTGCAGTGATAACAATGATAAGCACCGCAATAACTACGATTGGAAGGTTTTGATAAGCGTGATTGAAATTAATCTACTGAAAAACTGATAACGCCGATAAGTAGGATTAAAATTAATCTGATGATACTGATAATGATAACAATATTGATAAGTATTAGGGTAATTATGATTAAAATATTGATAGTTATGATCAAAATAATCCAATCAATATTTTAATTTCTAATTATTTTGTTTTCTCTCTTAAATTTTTGAAAATTTTGTTTTGTAAAGAATGAAATAATCGATTAATTTCAGATGAATATTTTGAAGATAAATTAAAATTTTTTAATTTCATGTATGAAAAACAAACAAAAAAAGAAACGGAATTTCCTTTTTAGACGAAATGTCATTTGTGGTACGTTGGATTACATGGCACCGGAAATGGTACCCAAACGTATGCATGATTCGAGAGTTGACAATTGGTCATTGGGTGTTATGTTCTATGAATTCTTGGTCGGTAGACCGGCATTTGAAGATAAGGTAATGCTGCTAACCATTCCACACCAGGAAATATTGATTTAATAAATTTGAGAATTTGCTGATAAGTTTCATTCATTTCATAGTTTAAAATATTTTTTATAAAGCTTGCCAAAAATTTTTTAACAGTAAAAAGTCGCGGAATTTTTGTCAAGTTATTATTTAATTAAGCTCCAAGAAGTCTATCATTTATTCGATTTAATTATCATTTATCTACTTAATCATTTATGCAGTTAAGTTGTATCACTAATCCAATTATGATCTATCCATTTAAGTTATCGACAGTCCAATTAGATTGTCAATAATTAGTTTACCTATCACTTAGCCCATAAACTCGTTAATTTATCACTTGCCCCATACTATTGATCCAATGAAATAATCATTTAACTATCCATTCATATTATATCGTAGTTTTTTTTTTTCAGTCGGTACAGATCACCTTGGATAATATTCACAACTGTAGGTACAGTATACCAAGTACTATTCCTCATGGTGCGGCAGATCTCATAACACGCGTTTGTTTTTTTTTTTTTTCTTTTTATAGCGCAAATGTCTTCAAGATTATGTTAATATTTCGAAGAAAATAATGAAATGAAAGATTGATTGAGAAAATTGAACATTGTAAATTTGAACTATTTTTTTTTCGCTTTTCAATCCTAAATTATGATAATACCAAAATATTCAATGAAGTTATCCTAAAAAAGCGAAAAAAATGATTTTTTTTTTGAAGAATATTTTAGAATAAAGAATAATTTTTCACAACATTTGTTACTAAATAAATTATAGATGAAATAAAGTAGCAAAATAATAATAACGGAAACGGGAAATCTGTTTGTCATGCGGAAACGGAAAAATCTGTTTGTCGTAATTATCATTACCAATTGTTTAATTTAATTTCATCTCCAATTTATTTCATTTATTTTTAGCTTCTTCGGATAGATCCAAATGACCGTTTAACATTAGCTGATGTCCTGAAACATGAATGGATTCAGGAGATGATTGCAACAGAACAGAGGAATGAAAGTTAAAAAGGAACGGAAAAATCAATAAATTTTTTGATTGAAAATTTTTTTTGTTGTTGCTTTGTTCCAACAATCGATTATCATTTTTCAATGCTGCATTTACGAGATGAAATTCATATTGCAAATGGAATACTTAAACTTTATGGTATATGCACATATATAAATCATTTCAATTATACAACAATCCGAAAAAAAAATGTTTTCAAATTGAAATTGCCAAAAAAAAAAAGAAAAATGTTAGGTATTTTCGTCGGATAAATCTGTCGATTATATTGATTACTTAATTATTTATTTTAAAAAAAATTAGTTTTTTCTTTTCTGCAAAAGTTTCGATATTTTCAATTTAGAAAAAATTTCTTGAAATTTCATTTTATTCCGGAAGAAAATATATTCCGTTTGAATGCGGAAAACACATTAAAAATTCAATTCAAACCCGTTTTTACTCAGACTTATTAATATGGCGAATATAAGAATAGATGTACGGTAGATCGTATGGTAGAAAGGTATACGGTGGAAAGTATAAATTATTTTGCAAATCTTTGCTGCAATTTTTTTCTTTTTTCATTACTCAATACTGCAATCATTCACGCACATTCGTATTTTTCATTACTTTTTTTCTTTCTCAACTGTATGAAATTCAATGATTTTTTGTCATTCTGTTTTTAAATGTTTGGATTTTTCAAAAATTATGGAATTGTTTGTTTTTTTTTTTTTTGCCATCTATGCTATGCATAAATGATTGCAGTATTAAGTAATGAAAAATACGAATGTGCGTGAATGATTGCAGAATTGAGTAATGAAAAATACGAATGTGCGTGAATGATTGCAGTATTGAGTTTCACGAAATTGTTTCAAAATTAATCTATTTGATGATATCGTATTTCTTCCCATTCTTCTTTTTCATTTTTTCTATCTAAATTTATCAAAACGAAACAAAATTCAATTTTATTCCAGTTTTTTATTTCTTACTCACGAAAAATACCGAATATTTTCCTTTTTTTTGGCAAATTCAATTTGAAAACATTTTTTTTCGTATTGGTGTATAATTGAAATGATTCACATGTGTGCATATACCATAAAATTTAAGTCTTCTATTTGCAATATGAATTTCATCTCGTTAATGCAGCATTGAATCAATATACCAATGATTCTCCCAGTAATGGTATACCAATGATGATCATATCGATCGGATGATAGTGATAATGATTCTGACCTTTGAACTTATCAACATGCGAATGATTGATAATGATTGCAATCATCCATGTTGATTTCATCAATTATCACTTACACCAGGAGAAAGGCAAATTTAGTTTTGAATATCTCAATCATAATATTCATCCTGCAAAAATTAAAGCGAATATATCCAGAAAAATTTTCGTCTTATTTCAAATTATTTAATTCTAATTTAAATTTAACAATTATTCAGTGATGATTTCAATAATTTTTAATTATTTTTCGGTTTAATTTGAAAAATTATTGATACTCCTTCGTTTTTTCAACATATTTATGTTTTTTTTTTTGATTAATGAATTTTTCAAAAGTCAAATTCGTTCATTCATTCAATTGTTTGTTCATACGTTCATTCAATCATTCATTCCTTCAATCTTTTGTTTTTCTCATTCTTGTATTCCATTCATTAATTCATGCGTTCAATCATCCAATCATTCATTCACCCATTCATTCATTCTTCCATTCTTTTATCCTTTCAATCGTTGATTCATTCATTCTATTCTTCTTCTCCTTTGTTTTCCGTTTTAGGAATGAATAGGCAAATTATTTCCGCTCAATTTTCAACTCAAAATTTTTTTGGCTTTTAAATTTCTTTTTTCTTTTATTCGCGAAAAAGAATATAAAAAAGGGTGAGGGAGTGAGAGAAGGAAAAGAGGAACGAACTCACATTTTCATCAAATTATATATTTTTTGATTTCTTTCTTTTTTTTCTTTGAAAGGTTAAATATTTTGGAGAAAAAATGGAAAGCAATTTTGATATTTTACTGTCATTCATCTTTTACCGTAATATAATTGGTTTGCTCATCTCCAAGGTTTTTTGAATTTTTTTTTGACCTTTCTCACTTTTTTTATTTTACTCCGAAAAATCTCCTTTGTTCTTTTTATGTCAGCCGACCTTAATTAAATATCAATTATAATGATGACAAAGGTGCTCATGCAAATAGCAAGGTCAAAGGATGAGAATTGCGGTGGGAAAATGATAAGTTCGAAACGCTAATTATTCCAAATTAATTAATCAGTGGCTAAGTGATAAGCTCGAAACACAAATTACTGTTTGATTCAGGAAGTTTTCATAAATATTGCTTTGACAATAAGATATCATATTTGCACTTGCAGAATTTTTTCATCTTGCCGCATAAACTTTCGAATCTTTTATCTACAATACTTTAATTACCGTACTGATAATTGGCAGAAATGAAAAATTGGAAATATGATTGATAAATTAAATTTGAATGGAAATGGGCAGAATTTTGTGATTAAAAAATTACCGTAAATCATCAAATTTTGCATGAGAAAAAAAGTTTAACTAAAAAATGGAATGTTATCTCAAGTAACTGAAAGATATAGTTCTTTTATTCAATTCCTCTATTTTTTATTTAATTTCCATTTCAAAATTGATTAGAAAATTATAAAATTAATTATCTGTAAGAATTTGCAAATATTCCAAAGTGTGAATAACTTGCCTAAATTTCTTAAATCTTTGAAATTTCTTGAAAATTTAAAAAATTTTTCAATCGTTTCAAATTTAAAAAAAAAAGAATTTTTAGAAATCTCCAATTTCTTCGAGTTTCTTACTTGTTTCAATGTATGAAAGTATTTGAAATAGCGGTAAGGTGAATGAAGAAACCGACCGATTTAAATAAGTAATTAAAAATTTTTCTTCCTTTATATTTTTCTCGTTTTTTTTGTTAAAAAATTTTATTTGAAAAATTATTTCAACTTTTTATTTTAAATTTCAGGAAATCTTTTAAAAATATAAAAATGAAAAAAAGATCGAACTAATTAAGGGATAGAATATGAAGTTTAGAATGAAATAAATCATTGTTTACATGGATGTACAATTAAAAGCTTAAGCTAATTAGATGGATTCAATCAAGTGTGCAACATGTGTCACACGATAGTTCATTATCAACAATTCATTACCGTAATCCTATTATCTATCCATCATTGCTCTAATTTAATCTCATTTAACATCTTCCAACCAACCAATAAATTAATTCTCCACTCCATTTATCGGCAATTTTTTGCTTTTTCATTAAAAATTTTTTTTTTGACTAGATAAAAAATTTAGAAGAAAATTTTGAACAAATTTTAAAACGTTAAAATTTTAAATTTGGAATTTCAATTTCTACAAAAAAAATTTTAATTACAAAATTAAACCAAATTACTTAGCAATATTTGAAGGCATTAACATTAGTCATTGCATTTCGCAATTTCATTTTTGAAATTTTAATCACAGGAAAACATTTTGACAAATTAATAATTTCATTGGACTCATTAAATTTAAGCCATTGAAATTTGTTGTTAAATGATTCGAAATCAAAAATGAACGCAATGAAAATTTTTTGTTCATTTTTATTGGAAATTAAAATGAACAAAAACACAAATTCTGAAAATTTTGTAATCCAAAAATGAATTTAATCCAATGCAAAAGTTCAAGCAAATTTTGAAAAAAAAAACCAACTAAAAGTTGTGACTTTGAAATAATTAAAATCAGTAATAAGAAATTTTTTTTTGCGTTCATTTTTGATTTCGAATCATTTAACAACAAATTTCAATGGCTTAAATTTAATGAGTCCAATGA
>JABVXS010000622.1:0-26716 GCA_013365335.1 Madathamugadia hiepei
CTCCACCACCTCCACCACCTCCACCACCTCCACCACCACCACCACCATACATCATCGCCAAATGTAGCAAAAATGAAAATTGAAAAAATTTCTTTTTTTTTTAATTTTTTAAAATTTTCCTTACAGTAAAAATTCAAAATTATGCCATTCTAGGTGGAAAATAAAAAATTAAAAATAAATTTTGCTAATAATGATTAAAATTAAAATTTGAATAAAATTAAAAAAAAAAGATTTGGAAAATTATTTTACACTTTTTCATTTGTCGTCATGAATTACAGTAATTTTCATTTTTTTTTTTTGTTTTAAAACAAATTTTTTTAAAATTTCAAACTTTTCATCATTCAGATTTTGAAGCAAAAAATTTGAAAAAAAAAAAAAATTTTTTTTTTTTAATTGTTCTTTGACTTATCAATAATTTGGATAATTCATTGAGCTATGAATAAAAGAAAATAAAAAAAAAAAATTAATCACTTTTATCAGTTCCAAAGCAGTTAACAGCATACAATCATGCAATGGCTTAAATCATTAATCCGCCTGTTTAATTGATCCTTTAATGGAATTGTTTTTTGTTGAATTTAGGTTGAATATTTTTGAATTTTGAATTTTCTAACATCAGTTTAGCTTCCATTTACCTTTTTTTTTTTTTAAGTCAGGATAAGTTGAGGGAATTTGGGATAATGTACAGGAAGTGTCGGGATTAAGTGCAACATGATTGTTGAAATGATTGTTCTGGAGAGGGTAGAATGAAGTGTGCACTGAACAGTTTGTTCTTCTTCACGAACACCTGCCTTGAAAGCATCAGCAATTATGCCTGAACAGGTAATTGCCGGTTCAGTCACATTCTTCCAAAATGTGAATCAATTACGACATACTTTGACAATCTTTCTGCTTGCATAATTCATTCATTAATTTATCAGGAATAGGAAAAGAGAATGCTAAGATTAATTAATGTAAAATATTGAAATAATTGATGAAAAGTTTGCAAAATTAAAATTTTTCATTTCAACCTTTTTTTTTGTAATGGAAAAAATTTTCCCCCTTTTGTACAATTTGTAAATTAACAATCATTAATTCAGCAATTTCAATTAATTTAAAATTAAAATCTTTTTAAAAAAGTTAATTTGTCATTTTGAAAAGTTTTTGTTTTAAATAATGATTTTTGCAAAATAATTATCATTCAATTTAACAAATGACTGATTGATAATTAAATTTTATGAATTCAATTTGAAAACATTTTAATTTTGAAATTTTTTGAAATGATCAGTTTGCTGAAAAAATTTAATTCATTGAAATTACTGAACTAATGAAGCAACAAATTTTTTGCAAAATATTTTAATCAATTTCGAAAATATGGAAATTTACAGCATTTCAAATTTTGCCACTGATTCATTCATTCAATTAATTAATTCTTTATTTACATAGCTTTTTTTTTCTTCCATTTAATTGTTTTTTCTAATTAATTAATTTTTTTATTTACATAGTTTTCTCAGTCAATTAACTCCTTATTGGCTTACTAATTATTGCCATTTCTTGTTATTACGTAATTGTTGTTGTCTTCCTAATTATCGTCTTACCTGAATTATTTTCGCATGTTTGTTTTCCCATTCAATCCGGAATTCAAACCGGTTAATGTTAAAACGAACGAATGAAAAGCTTTCAAAAGAAATCAAAAAAAAAAAATATTCTTACATTCACCTCATAATTAATTAATTTCGTCTTTCGCCCTAATTACTTTACTCATTGTCTTTAGCTCTTTACTCGTTGGATTTTTGCTGGAATTTCTCAGTGGATAAGTACCAGAGCATTAATGATTTACAAAATATCATTATTTATGTACTTTTAATTAAAATTTCATGTTAACAATATTTGTATCAATCGTGAACGGTGGGTTCCTGATGACAGACCTTAGCGACAGGTTGGTGGGTTCCTGATGACAGACCTTAGCAGGGGATTGGTCAGTTCCCGGCGACAGACCTTAGGGAGATCGGTCGGTCCCTGATGGCAGACCTTAGCGACAGGTCGGTGGGCTCCTGATGACAGACCTTAGCGACAGGTCGGTGTGTTCCTGATGACAAACTTTAGCGACAGGTCGGTGGGTTCCTGATGACAGACCTTAGCAGGAGATTGGTCAGTTCCCGGCGACAGACCTTAGCAGGAGATCGGTCGGTTCCCGACGACAGACTTTAGCGACAAGTCGGTCGGTTCCTGATGATAGACCTGAGCAGGAGATCGGTCGGTTCCTGATGACAGACCTTAGCAGGAGATTGGTCAGTTCCCGGCGACAGACCTTAGCGGGAGATCGGTCGGTTCCCGACGACAGACCTTAGCGACAGGTCGGTGGGTAAATCTAGTCGCAATCGCATGAATGCTACTAGGGCGTACTGCAATGATGACGTGCAAGGACAAGACCTGGTATATACGAATCATGATGAGCAAGGGTTTATGGCGTATGAGTGAAACACAGAACTGTGACGTGGAAACAACGCTTTGCAATAGCGGACCCTACAACCACGTGGGGACAAACGCTAAAAAGAAAAAAAAAGTTAAAATTTCATAAACTTTTACAAAGTTTTTCCTTCTTCCTCTCTTCAGAATGTTTCACTTTTGGTTGAAATGCGACATGAACCCACCAAAGCAATAATGTCTCGTTCCGAGAATTTCCTGCAATTATCGCCATCCAACGATGTATTACGAATTACCGAAGTAAGGCTATCATCATTGATAAGCTGTGTTAAGCTTCTCACACCTTATCAATGATGAACTTTACTGTTTCATTGTCTTCGGAAGCTTTGAAAGATTTATTGTGAGATTCAATTTTCAATAATATATTCAAACAATGCATTAAATTTTAAATAGTTTTATATTGATGATTATTTCGAAAAATTAGATGAAAAAAAATATGAAATTTTGCACTGTAAAAAGTTTGATCAATCAAAAATGAAAAAAAAAATTTTTTTTAAAAAAAAGTTAATTAAAGTTTAATTTAAATTTATCCTTTGTTAGAAGAAAGGCATGACAAAAATAGAATATGCTGTAAAAGTGGAATGTGGCATAAATTATTACGGCCCAGAATGTGCAATCTTCTGTAATCCAACTATCGGAAGGTTCGTTCATTTGCTATTAATTAATTATTTTCATTCATCAAATCGCTAAAGTTTGGAATGGAACTGATGGCCGATAATAGAATAGAATTAATTATTAATCTATTCCTAGTTCTTTGCCAAATTAATGAATCCATTCCACTCATTTAATTTAATTTTTTTTTTTTTTTTAAATGTTTGTCCTGAAAAACTAAGCATTTGATAACTTATCCTCTAAGCATTATTCGATCATTAAATTGAAATAAAATTTCAACGATCATCAATTTCATATGTTGAGCACTGATTTGCTTCACTTCGATTTTTTTTTTAGCTAAAATAAAATTTCGTAAATTTTAGCTTTCATTTCAAATGTTCACCAGATGGACAACGGCTATGTGAGGATGGTTGGAGTGGGAAGAATTGTGATGACCCAATTTGTGCCAATGGATGCATCAACGGTTATTGTATTTCACCAGGGATTTGCAAGTACCATTCAATTCAATTCATTTCCTTTTTTTTTTTTTGTTATTAATTAATTCAAAAATTTTTATTGCAAAAAAAAAAAACAAAGACAAAAAGAAATTAATTATCACATTTTTTCTTCTCAAATGCATTTATTTTTTTTTTTAATAATTTTTTATTCAAAATTTTCAATTTGATAATTATGCAAAAAAAAACAAAAATCTTTTAATGAAAGTAAAATTGTTTAATGAATTTTTTTTTTGGCAATAAATAATAAAAGAATGTGGGAGATTTAAAAAAAAAAATAAAAATTTTTTTGAATTTTTTGTGCTAAGATGTCGTAATGGATGGCAAGGTAGCAGTTGTGATCGTTGCAAACCGCAAGTTGGTTGCAAGCATGGTTACTGCACCAGACCCAATGAATGTATATGCGAGAAAAATTGGGGTGGAACATATTGTGATAGGTAAATTTTTCCAATTACCATTTTTTTCTCTTTTTTTTTTATCCTTTTACTCGCACTTATTGCTAAATCAGGCATACATTAATATATTTAGTGCAAAAATAATTTTTTAAAAATTCATTTGAAAAAAAAAAATTTAATTTTGTTTTTTTTTCGTAAGTGAATAAACTAATTTTGGTAATTAATTTTAATAAATAATTTTCAGAGATTTAGATTATTGTTTTCATAATTCGCCATGCTTAAATAATGGAAAATGCTCAAGTGGTGGATTGCAGAATTATTACTATTGCAATTGCACAAATGGTTTTAAAGGACAAAATTGTGAAATTCAGGTGATTTTATTTCAAAATGTTTCAGGTTAATTACATACACTAGCAATTGTGAAAAATTTTGAAATTTTGAAATTCATATTTGTTTGAGAGAGATTTTTTTTTTTTCATTAAACTATTTTGTGAAATAATTTTGGTAAATTTTTATTTTATTTTTTATCTTTTTTAACCGCACTTATTGCTAAATCAGCCATAAATTCAAAAATATTTTTTTAAAAATTAAACATTTGAAAAAAAAAAATTAATTTTGTTTTTGAAAATAAAAATAAAATGATTTGTTCCAGATGAATGATCCATGTGAGCATGTAAATTGTGGCAAATATGGTCGTTGCAAAGTTTGGTGGAATTTGGAGAAGAAATATCGGTGTGAATGTGACGTGAACCATTACGGTAATCGTTGCCAGTACCGTATTGATCGGAATGAACCAAGAGATGGTATGTGCATTTCGTTTGATTTCAATTTCTGACAAAACACTGCAAACCTATCTATTTTAAAAAAAATTAAAACAAAAGAAAAAAATCATATCAATAGCCAAAAGAATTATTACACCTACGGTAATTGAAGTTACCAAAATGCTGTTACCGTAATGGTGTTACCGTATTGCTGTTACCGTAATGGTGTTACCGTGGTGATGTTACGTGATACTGTTATCATAATGGTGTACCGTGATACTATTACCGTGGTGCTGTTACCGTAATGGTGTTACCGTGGTGCTGTTACGTGATACTGTTACCATAATGGTGTTACCGTGATACTATTACCGTATTGGTGTTACCGTGGTGCTGTTACCGTAATGGTGTTACCGTGGTGCTGTTACGTGATACTGTTACCATAATGGTGTTAACGTGATACTATTACCGTGGTGCTGTTACCGTATTGCTGTTACCGTGATACTATTACCGTATTGCTGTTACCGTAATGGTCGTGGTGCTGTTACTGTGATACTGTTACCATAATGGTGTTACCGTGGTGCTGTTACCGTGATACTGTTACCTTAATCGTGTTACTGTAATGCTGTGATTGTTTCTTATTGCAGTTCATTTTCAACGTTCCATTCAACCAGAGAGTTGCAAATTATCAAATTCGGAATACATGCCACCAGGACTTAGTTGGACAACGGTTGACTGCCGGCATTGTATCTGTCAAAAGGTCAACAAAACTTTCATGTCATCATTCCTCAAAAAACTTCAATGATCAATGATCGATGAATTTCTCGGGAGTGTTACAGTAATCCGTGAGTTATTTCAGGGTGATATAATTTGTTCGGAGAAGAGATGTGAATCACGTGATTGCTCGCATCAGAATGATTCAGCTTTAGAAAATTCCCTTATTTGTCCAAAAGACCAGGTATTGTTTTTGCCATACATTTCCTCAATCATTTTTCCTGGTGCTAAGCATAATTAGTAAGTAATTAGGCTTTACAGCATTGTTAAATGTCTTTTAGCATTGTGTTATTGTCACGGAAGATGAATGCATAAAAGAGAAATGTGATTATCCACGTGGAAGATGCCTTTCTTGGTTGCAAATAAATAGTGAAGAAGCGCGGCGCACATGTCGTGAACGTTTAAATATTGGCAAGCAAAATTATGAAGGATGTGCGCGAATATTTCTTCAATTCGATATTGATAATTTATTATCGGTAGCTTTAACCTATATGATTGTTTTATTCAACAAAAAATCTCTTGAAATTTTCAACGAAATTTTTTTTTTTGTAAATTTTTATTTTTACAATTTTTACAAACTCTTTTTGAAGGAAAAATAAATAAATAAAAATATCAGCCTCCAAAATTAACGAATTATTTCATTTTATTAATGTAACAACAACAACAACAAAAAAAAGAAGGAAATAATTAATTAGCCATCATAATTGATTTTTTCAAATTTAAAAAAAAAAAAAATTTATTTGCAATTTTGAGTTTTTCCATTTTTAGGGCACAACATCAGGTGATGTTTGTTTTCATTTGCTATTGGATGTTAGCATTGCTAATATCACCGATATCGGCTTCGATTGCAAATTATTATTGCCTGATACGGTACAGGTAGACATCGTAAGTGTCCAATTTCTATTTTGAAATTTTTGAATTTTATTTGAATTTACATATATTTTGTCATGCATATTGATTTTCAATTAAAAATGACACAAAAATTTTTCATATAATTTGTTTGGTTTCATCTAATGAACATAAACATTTGATTGGGTCATTCAGTACAGATATTAGATAAGGGTCAAAGTTGAAAGTTGTTTGCACAAAAAAAAAAAACCTTGATGTCATTTTTTTTTAGGGATAGAATTATGCAATTATTTCAGTTCCTATGAAATTTTAACTTTTTCACACATTTAGATTTCACTACAATTTCTGACGGACGTGAAAATGATCAAAGATTCGCTGAAGGATCGCATTAGCAACCACCTGACGGGCAGTCATATCCTTGCCGCAGTTAATCAGATAATTGATAATGATAATTATGGCAATGATCAAGCAGTAATTTCGCATATTTCAACCATTCTAGATTCTGGTTCTTCAACTGGTAGTTTTAGAAATTCTAAAACAAAAAAAAAATTTTTTTCTAAATTCTATTAGAAAAACAAAATTTTCAAAAACATTTTGAAATATGAAATTTGTTAATTTCCTTCAAGTTTATTTAAGGTTTGCTGAATGTAATTGTTACTTCATTTTCTTTTACTTCATTTTGCATTGATTTATACAATATTCTAATTGATTAAATTTAATAAAAAAATTTTGTTTGAATATATTCCGGCAAAAATTTTCCAATCTTTTTTTCAGCATTATCGACGACAATTGATTTGACACCGTTAACAATGAAACAAATGCTTATCATAATTATTTGTCTAATGCTACTGATAATTCTGATCCTTCTCAACATTTCAATTGTCAAGAATCCTCATTTATGCATCCGGAAATATTGGGACGATTCACGTGGCGATGAGAATCTTCTGGAATTACAAACGCAACAACCCAAGCATCAAATTTACACAATGAAAGCATTAATTAAATGTGATGAAATAAAACAGAACAACAAATCATTGGATGAAAAAATGGAAACTTTTGACAAACCGTTCATAAATGAATTCAAACGTAACATTTTCCCTACTTTTCCAGGAGATTGCATTTCTAAATGCTTCATTAGTTTTAGTGTAAAAAAAGTATTATTTCATGTATTACGTGATTTTTTTGACATTTCAACAAATTCCAAAAAAAAAAAACAAATACCCTTTTTTGAATTTCAAATTCAGTGAAATAATCGATAATTTTGGAATGAAACAAATAAATAAATCCTTCAGGTCCTTGTTCGACAACCGAATCACTCGATTCTGGAATTTTCGATCGTGAACAACAAGAAAATGAACAGAACAGAAGGATTATGGAGCAGAGACGGATGAAA
The DNA here is from genome assembly GCA_013365335.1 of Madathamugadia hiepei. Classification (NCBI taxonomy): domain Eukaryota; kingdom Metazoa; phylum Nematoda; class Chromadorea; order Rhabditida; family Onchocercidae; genus Madathamugadia; species Madathamugadia hiepei. The sequence continues at coordinate 7,739 of JABVXS010000622.1, forward strand.
TCGAAATTACGAATTTTTCAGGAACCAAAATTTCATAAGATAACTTTGAAACCAATCCGGTCGCAATTAACCGGTAGCAGTATGCAATTCGATAATCCAGAAAGTTACCGGACAGAAAAAATTGTGTAAACGATCGTTGCATTTCAATTGTATTAATTAATGTAAATAAATTAATTGTAATAATGATCATAACATGTTTATCATTCACTAATTAGTCTAATTATTGCTCTGTCTTATCCTTTCTCTAACACTTGGCCAGCAAGCTAATTGTGCAGTAGGTTGAATCGAGTTCTGATGACAACAAATATATGTAAAAAATTTTTTCGAAGAATGGTACGACAGAATTGTTTCAAATTTTAATCATTTAATTTATAATGAATTGTATATTTTTGATCTTGCCGCTCTTTGTGACAATCAATTTTTTTTTTTGTTTTGGAAGTTTTTAGTTTTTAAAATTTGAAATGAAAATTTGAAGTTAAATTTTCAACTTTTAAATTACCTTATGAAATTCTGCTGTTTTCATTATTCCCGGATGTGTTCTTTTCAACTCTTTTCCACTATTTGCTAATTTATCCTTGGCGTGCATATATATATATATGTACATCAATAATGACTGATGATATTTTGTAAAAAAAAATTATAATAAAACCGGAAATCAGGTGAAGCGGTTCCGGAATTAGGTGGAAGTATTTTTTTCGTTGCGAAATTTGAAATAATTTTCCAAGCATACGGTAATGAAAATTTTATTCCAAAACTATTGTTTACTATGTTTTTTTTTCGCATACTTTTTCTGTAAATTACCACATTAATTAATTGTTTTTTTTTTTTCATCTGACATGCTAATAAATTAATTAATTTTTTCCATTTTGTCCAACCTTTGTCTCACTTGTTTGCAGGGACGGTCTTCTGTGGAGCATTGTCTTCATATGTCCGGCTCCATTGATGATGCAAGTTGTTGTTGTTGTTGTTGTGTTCCATTTCTCTAGTTATTATGTTTTGGATTTTAGCGCGATTACTTCTTGCCCATTTCATCCAGGTGGCGTACAATTCTTCTTTTATACGGCCATTGTCGGAGATTGTTGAGCCAAGAGGTATTTGAAACTGTTGCATCTCATTCTTCTATGCGACTATCGTTGCCCAACCCACCCGTCGCAAAAGTCTGTCGTCGGTGATAACATATCTGGGGATTGAACCCTTCTATGTGCATCTTATCAATCACTCGACATTTTTTTTTGTAACAAACTTATTGATAATTCAAATTTTCCTATTCGATATTTATTTATTTTTTCTTAAGCATACAACTTTTTAGGATACAATGATTTTTGTTCGATTTAATCGATGATTCATTAAATGCAAATCAATGTAACTGTCATCAAAAATTTAATTAATTATTTAAAATAAAACATGAAATGGAATTTTTTTTTTTGTTAATTATTCAATTTAAAAAGAAAAAGTTTTGATTAGAAATTTTAATGATTGAAATTTTTTAATTATATGTTTTACAATATGTAATCTGCTCATTCACATATAAATTTTACTCATCTGTTATTAAGCAATAATTTTTTGTAAATTTAACATTTTTTACAACGCTTACTAAAAGCAGAATAAATTGAATGAAATTAATCAATTCAAAAATTTATAAAAAAAGAAGAAGGAAATTTTTTGAATTAAAATCAAAGATATAATACCAGAAAAAGTAATAAATAATTGATGATTAAATCGATAATTTTTAATTTTAATTTTTTTTTTTTTGATTTCCTATAAATGATTTTATTCATGATTTTTAAAAATTTACACGTATGTTTTAAAATTCTTTTTTTTTTTTGAATATTTCCAGTTGATCAACTGATAAAACTTCCTTTAACCTTTAACCTTAATAAACACAACAATTTTTTTTTTTGTTACAAAAATGATTACGATTAATTTGTACCATTATTACTTTAATTAATTAATTAATTAATTAATAGCATTTACAGTGTAGAAGTTCAATTACATGAGGAAATTCGCTGAGAAATTGATCGAACAAGGAAGAATGAACATTGAAAATGCGGGGTTATTAATTCAACAAATAATTCGTTTTGTTACCTTTGACCCTTTGAATTTTTCATCTGTAATATTTATTGCCATAAAAATTCCTGTAATGATTAATTTGCATTATCATTTCATCATTTTCCTCATTTCAATTTCATTTTTATAAAAACAAACAGTTGGAATTTAAAAATTTTACAATTGGACAATCATTTTCTTCGTCACCTTTAACCTTTACCTTTAATGCTACTAAATTTAGTAATTCGGGTATTTTTGTTAAAAAATAATCATTTTTACTACGATGAAATAAATTATTATTGCAATTATTATCATGATTTCGGATTGATATATATTTTTATTTTATTTCGTTTTCTTTTTAGGAGAAAAAAAAAGGATTTCAATTTGAATCATTATTTTGAACAAATTCTGATCATTGAAATTCTTTTGTGTTTTTTTTTTAAACGATTAATTGAAATAATTTTAAAAATTTAAATTTTTATTAAATTTAATTTTGAAATAACTATAAAGCTATGTATGTATGGTATGCTACGATAAGAGAGAATGCAAAGTGGCAACGTTGTTTGTTCTAACATCAGACATGATGACATCAGTCATTAATTAGTTCCCACCACCATTAACCTTGCAAATATCATTCACGTCATTTGCAGTGAATTGAAGAAGCATTTGCTTTGAACAAAATTCCTTCATTCAAACTTCTCATTGATTCATTGCATCATCAATTCGTTCATTCATTCATCGATTCATTCATTCATTGATTCGTTCATTCATTGATTCATCAATTCCTCGATTCGTTCATTCATCGATTCATTCATTGATTCATTCGTTCATTCATAGATCACTCATTCTCGGAAACGTCACTAATTCATTGAATCAAAAGATTCGTTCATTCATTGATTCGTCAATTCCTCGATTCGTTCATTCATTGATTCATTCGTTCATTCATTGATTTGTTTATTCATCGATTCATTCATTCATCGATTCATCGATTTATTCATTCATCGATACATCGATTCATTGATTCGTCCATTCATTGTTCGATTCCTTCATTCCTCGATTCCATTCATTCTCGGAAACGTCACTGATTCATTGAATCCAACGATTCGTTCATTCATTGATTCGTCAATTCCTCGATTCGTTCATTCATCGATTCATTCATTGATTCATTCGTTCATTCATAGATCACTCATTCTCGGAAACGTCACTAATTCATTGAATCAAAAGATTCGTTCATTCATTGATTTGTTTATTCATCGATTCATTCATTCATCGATTCATTGATTCGTCCATTCATTGTTCGATTCCTTCATTCCTCGATTCCATTCATTCTCGGAAACGTCACTGATTCATTGAATCAAACGATTCGTTCATTCAATCAGTAAATTAAATTTTATTTATTCATTGATTCGTTTATCTATTCATTCTTTTAAATTTCCACATTCCCCTCAGTCATTTATTAATTCTATGAAAAAAATTGCCCAAACTTACCTCGTTATTTCAGCTTTTAATTACGACTAATTTGATTAATATATTTTAAATTTAAATTTTTAATGAAAAAATTAACAGTGATTACTTTTCCATTTCAAAATAAAAATGAAATAAAAATTAATTAGTAAATTTTTTTTTAAATTTTAGAGCCAGTGTTTTTTTTTTAGTCTGCCAATAAAAATATAATGAAGCATATCCTTGAATTTAGGAGCACCATTTTAAAATGTTGCAGTGTAATTTAATTATTGAAAAGTATTAATTAACTGAGTTGTAATAAACTATTTCAATTTGCTAAAGGTTACCTGAGTTTTGTTTTTTTGAAAATTTTATTTAGAAAAAATCAATTTCAATCATTAATTATGTTTCAATTTTAGTTTGAGAGAAATTTTTTTAAACAATTTAATTAAAAATTTTCTTTAAACTTTGCTATAGCTTTATTTCAAAAAAAATATTTGGTTTTTTTTTTTTTTTGCGATCAATTATTACAAATTTTAATGAATTTAAATTGGAAAAATTTGAGCTTACCAAGTAGTATTCAAATTTTGCAAACAAAAATTCGATAAATTTTAATTAAGCTATTATTAATTTGAACCAAAAAAAAAAAAAATTTTTTTTAAAATTAAATTCAAAAATGAAAAAAAATTTTTATTAAATTGAAATATTTGCGTGATACTTTCGGCCACAAAACTTTCGTTCATTTTTTTTTTTTTAAAATTCCAACAAACATACTAACTAAATTTTTTATTTTTCCCATTCTTACTTCACAGCAAAATAAACAGCTGTTTATTGGTTCAGTGTTGGAAAATAAATTTTTAATGTTCCCATTCGCCCCCTCACTTCCTTTGTTTTCATTTATTAGAGTAGAAATTTAATTGTTTCGTAGAAACATTGTTGTAATAATTTCTGCTGTGCTGATCGCAGTGTTGTTTATTAGACAGAAAAAATAAAATAAAAATTTCGAAATTTTTTTTTTTTGAAAATTTAAAACTTTTTCAGTATTACAAATATTAAATTCCTTTAATTTTGTTACAAAATTGCTGTTTCAAATGCAAAATAAAACTACAAGAATATATTAGTGCAATTTTTTTTTAATCAAAAAAAAATTCAAAAATTCAAAAACTTTGAACTTTTGTTTTTTTTTAAAAAAAAAAAAAAAAAAATATAAGCAAATGCAAATTAAAGCTGCAAGGATAAATTGAAATGTCATTCGCAAACAATAATTATCATTGTTAACTTATTGATAACAAAAAGAAAGAAGTTTGAAATTTTATTGAGAAACTGAAATTTTTGAATTTTAATGGAATAATTTAAAAATTAAAAAAAAAACAACAACAATAAAATGTCGTGTAATTTCAATAATTAAAAATAAAATTGAAATTAATGTCTTGCACGTAGCAAGCAAACGAAAATAGCAAAAGATATGTTGTAGTGATAAGAGATTACTATCAGAATATTTTAGTAAAAACTCAATAATAAAGTAATTAGTGAAAACGAAAAAAACATTAATCAGCTAATTTACAAACTAAAAGTACCGCTAGTAGTCTCAAGCCATTCTGTACTTTTCATCCCATCCGTAGCCTACTTGTTACCCTTGTTCTGGCTGGAAACCAGGTGCGTTCGCATTTCGTTATAGGTTCATCAATCCAATAATTATACCATAAAATTCAAAAATTCATATTTAAAAAAAACAAAACAATTAGGCTGATTTTTCAACGAATTTCTTCGTGTCAAACTCACAACGCTTTAGCATGCTTGCTCGGAAAAGAATTTGTGTGAATCCATCATCATTAAAATAATCACTCGCTGGTTAGGAAAACCGTCACTCGCTCCTGTCTATTCGTTTTCAACAAAAATTTTGTTAAAACTCATTAGCAGTATGAAATGAGTTGCTTGCCATTGTTTCCATTCAGCAAATTATCAATTTATCATCACTTCCACTCCTTCACATTCTTTGCTTCTTTTTTTTTATTCAGTGTGATAAATTTTTATTTTATTTTTTATTTTTCTATTACTTACAATGATATTTATAGTGCAGTGAACAGAAATAAAAATTTTGAAATGTTATTTTTGAACCGAAGAAAAAAATTGTTCAAATAATGAATATAAAAATTAATTTGTTGCAAAATTTTTTCTAAAACAATAAAATCAAAAAAAAAAAAAAAATGGTAAAAATTCAAGTAATTTTCTTTTGAACTTTCTTTTTGAAATTTTACCAAATTATTGTAAAATTTTTGAAGAAAAAAGAATTTTTACTTCTATTATTATTTATTTATTTTTATTTTTTGTAAACTCATATTTTGCGCTTTTTATTTCATTTTGAAATATACATGCTAACTTGCTAGCATGTATTACAATATCATACTATGATTAATTCATTTTTTTTTTCTTTTGCATATTATTATTTAATTTTAATTATGATGAAACAAATTATATTTTAAAAAAACAAAACAAAAAACAAAAGCAAACTATTAACTATGTTAATTTCATTTCATTTAAAGCACAAAACAAAAAAGTTTCTATTCTTTTTTTTGATTTAAAAAATTTGAATTAAGAAAAAACAAAAAAAAAAATTTTCAATTTCAAATTAATTTCAATTTATCGAAAATAAATGAAAACATTTTGTATGGTAATTTTATTTTTTATTTTTTTTTTATTACTCACCATAATGAATAAAATTTTTTTTTGAGCAAGAAGACTGATCCAAACCAAGGCGAATATCCGGAATTATTTCAAATTAACGAACTTGACCTTTGAACCTTTGATTGGAAAAAATAATTCTGAGCAATTTTCTATATTTATTTTGTGTTCTGTTCAACAGTTTTTGCAAAACAAAATATGAACAGTTGAAACAAAAAAAAGGAAGTCGAAAGGAAGAGGAAATGCTTTTATCAAGTGAGTAATTGACATTTTTCAAATTATCATTAATTACAACAAAAAAAAAATTTATTCATTCATTTAATCTTTGATCATTACTGATTTAAAAATATTTGCTTAAGCAATTGATTGTTATACAATCGCATTGTCGATTGCGACTCATTGCGAATCCATAAATGATATCATGTCACGCCAGACTTGTATTAGAACTTCATTCATATATCGTACGTTCCCAACCCAAGTTCCAATGCAATATGTAAAAGTTGTTGTTCTTCATCGGACTGCTCCCTCCCATAATTGAGCTTCCTTACATGCCTGATCTCAGAAGCTCATCTTCTTAAACCATTTCTGTTATCCTTTTATCAATATCCATGGAGTTTTCCTGGTAAATATATATTGGAGTGGGTTTACTTACCATTTCCTTCACCAAGAAAATAGACTAAGTTATGTGATTTTAATCGTAACGACCGATCACATCGAACCAACCGAACCGAGCATAACCGACCCATTGCTAAGGTCGTCAGGAAACTGATCGCTCATGATGAAGACAAATTCATTTATTTTAAGCAATTGGTACCAATTAAAAAAAAGTATGGCTAATATTAAAAGCAATCAGTACAGTTGCAATTTTTCATGCTTATCATTTCAATTAATTGCTTAAAAGCAACTAACAAATTTTGACTGATAAGATATTGTTGCAATTTTTAAGCTTATCATTTCAACAGCTAGATAATCAGCAATCAAAATTATTTGATCAATTATTATGATCAATTTTTTCCTTTAATCATAATTTCTTTGATAAATGATCCAAAAAACAATCATTAAGTAATTGATAAATAAATATTAATAAAAATTAATGAATATTCAAAAATTAATATTAAAAAATTAATTAATTGATAATTAATAAATAATTTAATGAATAATTGCAAGAAGTATTACATTGCTCATTGATAACGAGCAAATTTAAAGCATTTAACTGACAATTGATCGACAAATTAATAATTAATCAAACAATAATTAAAGCAACTGAATGATTTCAATAATTATTTCATTAGCTTTTTTTTTTTTTTTTGCTTTGATCAGCTTTTAACTCCAAAAAAATAAATAAAAAATCAATAATAAAAATTATTTATTAGGAAAATGACAAATTTCATCAAGAAAATTGTTGATCGAGGAAAATCTCGATCAATATCACCGATCAAACATTTGGGAAATAATGATTATCAGTTCTGGCAACAACGAATGCAGCAACCAACACATTGTTGTTGTCCTTATGATCTATCAAATGGAGCATTTGATTATTTTGTCCATCCACGATATCAACATCAACATCAACATCAACATCAACATCAACAACAACAACAACAACAACAATTCCAAAATTATCAACACAATGTAATTGATTTTCTTTTTTTTTTCATTAATAAATGATTGAATAATTGCAAGCTTAATTAGCAGCTGAATTATTTCATTGATCAATGATTATGAGCAAATTTAAAGTAATTCACTGATAATTGATCAGCATATATTAAATAATCAGTGATTAATAAATCGAGCAATTTCAATACATTAAACTTATCAAAAGATTATGTCATTGAGCAAAAACAAAACAAAACAAAAGGATTATAACAGCAGTGGGAAAGCAATATTTGTTTTTTTTTTTTTGTCTTTGTTTGTCCAGCTGGTTTACTTCCTTCGTCTCCGATACTGGTGGATTGTTTGGAATCTGTACTGGTGCAGTTTATTGTATGTGCACTGTGGGACATCACGTGATATAGTTTATTGCATCCTTAATTGAACCATAAAATTGCATAACGAAATGCGTTAGAAATTGAAACATAGTACGTGAAGTAATAATGACAAATCGAAGGTATTAAGCCAGCCAATGGGTGGATAGGTATACAATCATTGTAAATAATGAGTGAAGTCTTAGGCAATTTTTTTTTATTGTGACGATTGATGGCTCGAAGTATCTGTTTTCTTCGAGCCTGGAAAGAATCGAAAACGATCGTACTTTTCAAAAAGGGCGACCGCGAAGACATCAAAAACTATCGCCCAATTTGTCTCCTCTCACAAATATACAAAGTTTTCACTAAAATCATCATATCATTAAATTTCCGTATTTTTTTTTTGTTTCAAAAATTAGCAATAAAATTAAAATACTTTTCGAAAAAAAAATTTTTTTTGTTCCACCATTTTTTTTTTCATTTGATGATATCATGATTTGGTACAGCATGATGATCATCATGGATGGATTGCACATCAAGCTGATGTAACACATCAATTTATCCAATCACATCGATCAGATGCCATCAATTCGAATAAAGAATTGGAAATCCAAAGACGATCAAGTCCAATTCCGGCAAGTTTTTTTTTTTTTTCAAAAAAATTTTTTGAAAATTTACAATTATATTTCAAAATTTCATACTTTTTTTGCTTTGTTAAATAAATATTAAAAATTTTGAAAATTTATTTGATAATTTTAACGAAAGATCTTTGGGCAAATAACTATCAAATTTTAATGAAATTTAAAAAAAGGTGAATTTTAAAAGCGAAATTTTATTTTTATGTAATAATTTGACAAAAAAAAAATTCTTTTTGGGTTTTTTTTCTGAAGAGACTTAAAAAGTAATAAATTAAAATTTTACTATTTAATTAATTAATCCCATAATTTTTTGCACTTTTCCAGAAGGATGATAATATATCGGATAAGCGTAATGCGTTATTTGATTCATTTTTAATTCCGGTGAATGATTATGAGCAACGTTTTCATTCAATGGTAGGGATCAGTAAAACCGGAAAATATAATAATCCGGAGAAGAAATCCATCAATCTATCACGATCAATCAGTCCACCCAAAACACCACGTACATCGGTTGATGAAACATTTAAGAAAAGTCGATCAAAGTAAGGAAAAAAAAAATTCATTCATTTTCTAAAACAATTCTAAAGCAAAAAAAAAGAAGTAAAACAATAATTTTTTCGTAGTAAAAATTTTTGGTACGATAATGCAGTGATGTGATCACTTAATCACTGATCTTTTACCAAAAAATTTTGCTTTGATCACCGATTTTATCCTCGAAATTCCCCTTCTGATCAGTGATCTTTTCGTGACAATTCTGATTTGATCACTGGCTATATTATCGAAAATTCCATCACTGATCTTGTCATGAAAATTCTGATCTTATCATCAAAATTTTATGTATTGGTCTGAATAGTGAATTTGAATCAAAATTTTGGTTTGATCACTAATTGTACTATCAAGATACTAAAATTTAAAAAAAATATATGTTATGTGTGCAATAATCAAATTTCTAATAAATTCAATAATACATTCAAAAATTTTCAGGTCACCAACTAAAAAGTTTCCACAAGTTACAGAAATATTTAATTTTCTATCACCACATTGTCAATTTGGTAGTTGCTCAACAGCACTTATTGTTCAGGTAAAATAAAGCAAAAAAATTAATAAATTTTTTTATAATTCACCATTTTCCATTTTCCTAGAATCCTTTTTTTATTCTTTGATTTTTAGCAATTTTTGAAAGATATTTGTTTATGTTTGGTTTTTTTTTTTCTCATTGTAATTTTTGTTAAAATGTTGAAATTTTGTAAAAATTTACAGGATGCGAAATTTTTGGTTTGTAAGCATCAACTTTCACATGTAAGCGATTATTTTCGAACTTTATTTTCGGCGAGTAATCGTGAAACTTCACCATTTGATCATAATTCACCGAATGAATTTGCTGTTGTTGTTTCGTCATTGAAGAATCCATCACCTGTCATACAATTTAAATGGTTCTTGGAATGTACCATAAGAAATGCATTTTTTGGCGATATTACGGGTGAGCATGACAAGCAACATTTTTAAATTTTCTTTTGAGTAAATTTTCTAAAAACAAAAAAAATTGATTGATTGAAAGATAATCCAAAAAAATGAAAGTCGTTATTATTTTTTTTTTCATCCAATTATAAATTCTGAATTTAATGATTTGGGAGATAGTTAAGGTGGAATGATCGGAAATTAACTTATGAGTTTTATCTGAAAGCTAACTTATGATACTAAGGACAATTAAGCGTAATTGATCTGAAAGCTAACTTATATTACAATTGAGGATAACTGAGTTACAACGATGACCATAGTAAATCATCAAAATGTGTTTTCATCATTTCCAATTAAAATTTTATCAAAAATAGCGAATTAAATAATTAGCACAATTGATGCACAAAATGATATTTGCAGATGAAATGCTGGAGACATGCATGAGATTGTCAAAACGTTTCCGTGCTAAACATTTGGAAATGAAATGTGCCAAATATATTCAAGACAATGTAAGTAATCCAATTTTCATAATTTCTCATTAAAATTTAGTCAGATTAGCAAATCAACTAATTGGAAAAATTCATACAAAAGTAGCAAATTAGTGAAAGAAATTTCAATCAATTTAATAATATATTAATTAACCAATTTATCATTTTTTTTTTGCTCTTTCACTTTCTATGAAATTATTATCAGCAAATATTTGGAAGAAAAAAAAACTTTTTTCGAACAAGAATTAATTGTCTAATGCTCAGTGAAATATCTAAAATTAAGTAATTAATTAATAAAATAAATTTTAGCGTGCAAAATAGTTGAAACAAATGGAATTTTTTTGTATACAAATTTAAACTTAGTATTTTTAAAAATCAAGTTTTGTTTAATTAATTTTAAAATGTTTCTAAACATTTAATTTTGTAATAAATTTTTTTTTAATAATAATTTTGAAAAATTTTCCTTTTTTTTTGAAGGTAACTAAACGAACACCAACGGTAGCATTGTATTGGTTAAATTGGGTGCTAAAACATAAATTTGATCGGATGGCGCATGATGCTTGTTTGCCATGTGTTGCTGCGGCTTCATTGCAATGCTTGGAGGAAAATCGAAATTTAATTTCAGAACGTTTATTAGCTGATCTATTAGCTGCTAAATTAAGGACACTTTACGATCAGGTTCGTCATTTTTGTTTTTATAAAATGATCAGGTTGATTTTTTTTTGCTGTAGTGAAGCGATCAAGTTTGATTGTTCTTGTAAAGAATTGTTTATTCACGAATTCCAATTTAATTAACCATCCATGGAATTTTTTGTTCTACTTTTCCAGTTACAATGAATATTTTATAGGCAGTTAATGTCTTTGAAACAATTCATAGTATGGATCATTTTTATGTGGATGTTATCCAATGTCCAACTTGTGGACGTCAACGAGAGCATGGAAAAATTCGCATACAAGCCAGTCCTTGTAGGTATGTCCGTAAAAATATTTTCATCAATAAATATTCTCATTATTCTTTTGATACAAAACTTCAAAATCATTTACACACCAATTACAATTTCCAAAATAAAAAAAATTCATTTATTTTTAGCATTGAAAATTTTAGGGTAGGAATTTTCAAAAATTTTATGCAATTTAAACATCAATTTTTTTTTCTTGAGGAAAATACTTGGTTGTGAGCATTGCTTACGAGAATATGGTTGTAATTTGAGCGGGAAAGATCATAAAAATCTTCAAGCATGTTATCAATGCGAGCATGGTTTAATAGCATTAAATGAACTTACGGATGATTGCCAATGTCAAATTCCATTACTTGCCTCACATTTGAAAGGTCTTCAATCTCATTTTTTACCATTTAGTAATCAGCAATGATCTATTGATTATTTTTAAATTGTATTTGGATTTGTGAAATATCCCTTTGATTGGAATAATTTTAATAACTTTCTAGCACTTTTACAAGTATTAATCAAAAGTTTTCGTAAACACAATGCAAAAATTCATTCTGTATCAGTGGAACTTTGTTAATTACTGATATATATTACTTTACAGTTGTGAAATTCTGCTGATGGAAATTTCTAAAAACAAGAAAAAACTTACAAATTTGTTGGTATTTGAAAGCAGCTCTACACACAAAAACAGAAAATATTATTAGCTGATATTATAATCAACCTATATATATATATATGCTAAATGGAACGAAAAAGCAGTTAAATGAGAGGTCATGCACGTCTTTATTAAACAGACTTTGCAGCAACTATGATACTGCACATTCACGCTGAGCGAATCATCAAAGATTTAATTCTACACTTGATACCTAGCAATAAATATAATACACAAGAGCAAGAAATGGCGAATCATCATTTATTCTGTCATCTTGTAAATCCCTCGCTTCTCGAATATTCGCAAAAACTTTCCCTTTGAAAACTGCTTCGCTGAAATTCTTAACAAAACATTATATTCCAAGAAAGACATTTTACATTAATTAAAGAATTTAAATATCATAAAATTAATGCTGAAACGTTAATTGATGAAATCGAGAAAAAAAACCTTCTTCAATTCCTAATGTGTAGGCAGAGTTCTGTAAATTTTTTATATATTCCATTAACTGATCGGCACTGAACTGTCCAAGTTCTAGAAAATGAATGCAACAATAACATCGATATTTTAAATTGCATCAGTTTTAGAATTTGCAAACGTTGGTTGAACTTACGAAAGAATGAATGAATATTCTCAAAACTTGAGTTAAATTGCACTTACTAAAGTCTCTTCAAATGAATATTTTTATGGTATGCATACCGTTGACAAGACGAACATCTTGTGTATCTAACTCAGTACGAAAACGGTTTGACTTAAGGTCACCAGCAGCTACCTGAAAAATAATGTAAAACGATAGGACTTTAATACAGTAAATGAACAGTATAAAGATGCATAATTCCACTTTTAGATGCAATTTTTGCAAATGCATAATTTCTGACAACATGGCATGACTCGCAAATGTGATAGTAAAAATATTAAGAAGTTAGAAGGAAAAGGATAATGGATTAACCATAGTTCAGTGGGCAATCAGCATGTCGAGAGATTGATAAGATACACATACAAGGGTTTAATCCACAGATATGTTATCACCGACGACAGATCTTAGGGACGGGCCGGTCGGGCAACGACAGTCGCAAGAAGAATGAGATGCAACAACTTCAAATGTCCTGGTTCAACAAATCTCTGACAATGGCCGTATGAAACAAGAAATCTACGCCACCTGGATGAAATGGGGAAATCGCTTAGTCGCCCTAAGTCCAAAATACAATAATAAGGGATATGGAACACAACAACAACTTGCATCTATGGGGCCGGACGTATGAAGATAATGCTTCACAGAAAGTGGGCCCTGCAACCAAGCAAAACAAACGCTAGAGAAAAAAAGAACAAGAATAACTGATACTCTTTCGATAAACTACACATCATTATTGACAGGTCTGAAAAGGTTAAAAATAAAACAAGCTACTCAAATGGATTATAAGTATAATTGAATGATTGATATTGCACAGTCTAGGTAGCGAGCAGTTCGGTAAGTTAACATTTACTTGCAAGATATTCCTAAACTGAAAGTCAACTGAGTGCTTGCGTATGAACAACTAAATAAAAAATGCTAAAAGTGGCAAAATCTTACAGCTAAAGTTCTATTCATATCCCAAGCACCAGGTACATTTTCTGGAAAAAGTTCCGGCGATTTTCGATGATTAATATTTTCATTGCAAATAAGACTTGAATTTTTCGATTTTTCAACCACCTGATTATCATCCATTTCCTGAAATAAAAAAAAATTGGAAAGTAAGTGATGACTATGAGTAATATTAACAAGCTGACAAGTTCTAAAATATCAGCTCACAAGTTCTCAAATGTCAGCTGAAAAATGTGGATATTATTTTTGCTAGTAAACATTCGACATACCCAAAGTATGAAATTTTTGAAAGAAACTATATGCTTTTATGATAACAACAGGCTTCCTACTCTAACTTTAAATATCTGAATAATCGATATACTTGGATTAAAAATACTGGAATAATCAACGCATTTCATTCAAATTATTTCAAGTCTTTTGGGCATTCTTTAGTTCATGCTTTCCTTTCTTAGGGTAGAAATTAAACAGAACAATTCAAAACAAAAAATAATTCAATAATACAAAAAACAAAAAAAAACAAATAACAAGTAGTGGCACATGAATAACGAACTGTTGAAGGTGCCAGATTTTCCGGTATATTACGGCTCGGCCTTAATGCAAGGCTTCCATCATTAGTTGCAAGTAAGCTGACAGGCCCAGCAGTTTGAAGTGAATTTTTCCGTTGTTAGGGCCTAGTGGTTTTTGCAATTAATTCTACTTCCATGAAAGTTCAATCGATATTGAATGGATGTGAAACAATTGAATTACATTTGTTAATAAAAATTAGAAAATAGTTGAGGTGAAATAGCAGGTCAAATTTTGGGATCAAATAGTAGAAATATTGAAAAGTTGAGTTTTACAATTAAAAAAAAAAACAGACCAATAATTCATACATATTTGCACAGAGAAATACTCATCAGATGGTTTCTCGTAAATTTTTTCATTGATATGTTAAAATATATGTTAAATATCCCTCCCAAAACAAAAAAAAATGTCATAAGACACTTTGTCGACAATGTTAAGATTTCCAAGAGAATATCCGAACATTTAGCATTTCTTTTTTTTTTTTTTCATTTTTGAACACAAATTTCATTTCAACTAAAACGACAAAACCATCACTTAGTGATTGCTATAATATTTCACCTAGCCAGTTTAGCTCATTTCATTCAATCGAGAAATTTGAGGATTTCAAATTTCACAACATGATTGATTGACATATATAATTTTCCCAAATGGCAGTGTAATAACACAAAAAAAAAAGATTTTTCAGTTTACAACCATCACTTCTCAGCATCTATCATTTTCTTTAACTTTCCAAAAAAAAAAAAAAAAGCTAATTTCAATTTCATTAAAAAAAATCAAAATTTTTCATCAATTTTTACAAAATACTTTTGTAAATTTATTTTTTTTTTTCAATCAAAATGTCATTTTGCAAATTTCATGGTGAAATTATTTAATTAAAATTTTGTTATTTTGCAATGATAATTTCTATTTTCTTATGTAAAAAAGAAATTATTAAAAAAATTTTTTTTGAGTTTTTTCAAATTAGAAATTGAAATTTGAAATATTTAATGCACATAGCCATTTTCATTTCTAATTTAAATAACATAAATCGCAACTTTTTTTTCTCATCCTTTCAATTTCATCAAACTTTGGATTTCCTTTGGGATTCAAGAATGTCTACTTATTAGCAGTATTTGCTAATTTGACTGATAAATTCTAATGATGCTTGTTAACATTTGATTTCCTTCATTTCCAATTTAAATAACTTCTTCCATTTCCAATTAAATTTTAGCTTTTAATCGTTTTGATTTTTAATTAAGTTAATTTTTTCTTCATCTATGCTTTAAAATTCATTTACTAAAATAATTATCGAAAAAAATTTCTTTTCAATAAAAATAAAAATTTATAATTTTTATTTTTTTCTATTAAAAAATTTTAAAAATCGAAATCTAAAACTTGATTTTAATTTGAGAAATAATTGATTCAAGTAAAAATTTCAACAAAAAAAAAACCGACAATTTTAGAAGTAAAACTACAGGAATTTCATTTACAATAAATTTACCTTTACCTATTATTTGTTAGTTTTTTTTTTTTTGAAACTTCATTAAATCAAATTAAATTTATTAAATTTGTTCAAATCATAAAAACTAATTTCATTTATTGAAAGTATTGCAAATTTTGAATTTTTTAAACAATAAATTCGAAAATTTTTTCCTAATTTTAAATTAATTTTTTGAATGTTTGCTTAATTTGTTTGAGGAAAAAAATTTTTGAAAATAATGATTGAAAGTAAATTTTCCGTTAGAATTTGAAGTAAATGTCAACAAATTGACATTCAAATTAATTAAGGTACAAATCTATTCGATTATTAATTTTTTTAAAGGCAATTTGTTTTTTTTTAATTTTGATTTTTTCACACCATTTGATAATCAAACATTTTATGAATCAATGTAATTTACAAAGCTATTAATTAGCTTGTAATTAATAAACATTTGGTACTGATTTTCATCATTATCTTCTTCTTCTTCTTCTTCTTCTTAGCGTTTGTCGCACGTGGTTGTAGGTAGGGTCCGCTACTGGGGAGCGTCGTCTCGAAGCCACGTCACAGTTCTGTGCTTCGTCCATAAGCCAAGCCAGAAACCCTTGCTCATCATGATTCGCATATATCAGGTCTTATTCATGCGCGTCATCGTTAGATTACGTCCTAGCATTCAATGCAACTGCGACTAGACGTCGCAAAGGTCTATCGTCCGGAAACCGATCGCTTACGATCGAGACAAATTAGTTATTCTTTTTTTTTTTCCAGTTGATAAATTATCAAAAAATGATGAATGAAAGAAATGAAGTAATGGAAAAACAAATTTTTCGACAGAATTTAAAAATGAAATTAATATTAATTCTCTGATTTTCCTTACTTTTTTCTACCAAAAAAACAAACACAAATAAATTTATTGTTTTTTTTTTTTAAATAATTTTTGACGTATTTTTTTAAAAAAAAATTTGTAGCAAAATAGATCATAATGCCTATCGTACATTTAAAAAAAAAAAAATGCGTGTTTTAAAATGAACTTTTTGATTTTTTAATTGAAAATTTATTCAGAGATTTTTTTTTTTTTCTTAAACCTTTTTCCTTCTCAAGGCAAACATTTGAAATTGATTTTTATGTCTATTAAAATTTACTAAAATGTGAACTGTTTTCAAAAAAAAAAAATCCTGAAATCTTTTAATTTCTAAATAAAAAACTAATTCATTTTTTAATTAAAATTTCCAATTTCACAATCGTACAAATTTATCACCAAAATTGTTCAACAATTTGATAAATAGCATGATATATAATATATATAGCAATAAAAATTAATGTAAACATTTTTGTTGCTTTTTTTTTTTTATTTCGCCATTTTTAAAATTAAAATTTTGAAATGTTAAAAAAAAAAAATGAGGAAGAGAGATGTAGGAGAAAGTGGAAAAATGATGATAATTGAAAAATGTAATTTGAATAAATTTAAATAAAATAATTTAAAAAAAAAATCAAACAGATAATTGAAAGAGATATGAAATAATTTAAAGAATCGAGCAAAATGGAAAATTTTTCATAATAAATAACAAAATTGATTCAAACATTCTCAATTAAATTTTAATTTAGTTGAAAGAAAAATTATGAAATTTTATTTACATTAATTTAAAATATAAAAATAAAAATTCAATTGAAATAATTTAAATAAAGCTTTATGTGAAAATGTATAGGATGAAAATGATAATCGAATCGAATTCAACAATTCACAACTCACAAGTTCAGTCCAGAAGAAATGTTTGCTTTGGCTACAATCGTGAAGCCTAAATCAAGCAACACATGATCAAGACATTGCGCGTTTTGCAATCAAGATCATTGGCACAACGAATGCCAAGTTTTAAAAGTAAACATGCATGAAGAAAAATGTTGAGAAGTAGTCCTAAAATGATTAAATTATAGTATTTCACATTTTTTTTTTCTTTCTTTCTTTCTTTTAATTAATCTTTTTTCCCGCTTTTTACAAATTTTCAATTTTTCTCCAATTTTTTACGTTTTTTTTTTTTTTTTTTAATATTTTGAATTGTAAATAAAATTTATAACATTTTTCTTTGAACCAAATTTGAAAAATTCAACTTAGAATGTTGAAATAAATTTTTGCAATTTTAATGAAATTCTTTAACTTATTTCAGTTATCTGTTTGAATATACTAATTAGCCGTATTGACAAGTCAGTTATTAATCAATTAATTAGCTGTATTCATTCATTGTGAAATTATCGAATGCATTGTTGGAAAAAAAAAATTTTTTTTTTTAATAAAAGATTTCCTTTTATCCTTGTTCGTTTCAATATACAATTTTCAGTTATTCCAAAGATTTAAAGTTTTTATTTTTTCTTCCTCAATCATCTTTTATAGAATTGTAAATTTACCTTTGCCGATATGTAAAAGCTAAAATTTTAATATTTAATTCAATTCAATTTTACTAGCATTATTTCACATCAACTAACAAGCTAAAAATATTCAACTATTCCATTGTCCATAAATCATTACATATTTTGCTGTGTGGAAGAATGCAGACTATTATTTCCGGATGAATAAATGCAAATGTTGTGAATTTTAATCTTTTACTGCCAAACAATTTTTTATATTGATAAAGCGCGGAACAATTTGAATAAAGCAAAGTAAGATAATTTAGTGATAGGAAATTGAAGAAGACATCGAATGGGATTGAGACAGTTGTTGATACGGTCGATTAGACAATGAATGTTTTGGGGATAATTGCTTGGGTTATATGAGGAATAATTTTACATCACTGCATTACATCATTGTCCCTGGTAGTTACGAAACGAAACAAAGGATTTAAATTTTTGAAACAAAGATTACATTTTTTATTTTTATTTTTTTGTAATTAGCTAGGCATCACATTGTGTAAACAAAGGATCATATTTCGCAATTAACAAGACTTACAATTTCTGTAATTTGAAGAATTGCATTCTTCTTCTTCTGTTAGCGTTTGTCCCACTGACATGGCGCATTACCGAGACGTATGGAGACAATGCTCCAAAGTAGCGGACCCCGCATCTCAGTGGG